>JAAAKQ030280461.1:0-10465 GCA_010016005.3 Zanna intricata | reverse complement strand
TGTTCACTAGGCTTCCAATAAGGGATGCGGACGAATCCCAACCGAGCATTTCCAACCGTAAACGTTACGGATTGTCAGTGGCCAACGCCTCGTGCCATACCTTCCAGTCGCTAATCATCGCAGCAATCCTTTCCAACACTGCCGTCTCATCAATCAGCAAGTCCCTTCCCATACCAATTTACGTGGATACCTGACCCGTGTTGCACACGGGCAAATTTGTTCGCTATCACATAACCCTCTAACAGTAGACAAACTGCCTCCAAGCTCATAGCTTTCTGAATTAAAGTCACCCCTAAACAGAATAGTTTCCTTCGGCGTCGTATACACTCTTCCAGATCATCCACAAACTCCTGGAAACGTTCCGTCCCGGAATTGGGTTAGATGTAATCTGCAGTCAACAGATGATCTGTTAATTCAACTCAAGTCCATTTCCCTCTTGTGACACTTGACTTTGGTATCAATTAGCGACATTCAAAATTGCTGGGTCTACGTTCCGATCACCTGTCGAGTATGGGTTGCCACCCTCCTCAGGTTTGGTTCAGCTATTGTTAAAAGTTGACTTCCTCTTCTACAGCCATACTACAGATGAGATCATGCGCCATACTGCTACGATTAGAATTAGATTGCATAATCTTCATCGTCCACTTTGCTTACAGGTTTCACTATCAGTCCCGATGGCCTACTAAACCGCATTTTAAACAGATCCCCGCCGACGTTCAGCATTTCGAAACTGACAAACATCGCCCTCCGCTTGACCAGTATTAGCCACCAGCTGTACTTATTGTACCATGTCAGTTGGCCACAACTGACATTATGTCATATTGACAGATGTCTGGCCATCTCTTCGTTGCCAGATTTACAAGTTTATCGTCGGTCACTTGTTCATCCAGAATTTTTTTCATACCAAACTCTCTCGGTTAATCAGTTCGAGTTGCCTGTGTCATTAAGTTTAGCACCGGAGACATATCCATCAGAGCCTGCAGTCCACTCAGTATGGACTGCAATTCTTTCTCATAAGTATTAATAAAGCTACTCAGTCCTGTTCCATGGTTTTGCCGCAATGAGTATAGGGCAAGACCCAATCTGTTTGTCAGTTCTTTAAAGTTTCCAGGCGGCGCATCTTCCTCTTCAATTGACCACTGTTTCGCCTTCTTCCTATACTTTGTCGTGTTTGCTTGTTTTGGCTGCGCCAGACCCAGCCGAAGGCATGGAAGTCCATTCCTCTTCTTCCATTAATAAAATTCGCTCCTCCTGGCCACCAGTGAAGTCAAATAAAATTCTGCATTGTTTTGTGCTCAATTGCGAGTTGTACAATACTCAAAAAAGTCTAAAGAAACCCGTCCCGAAGCAATAATTGTGGAACAGACCAGCAGTACGTCTATACGTGCTATACTGGGAAACACCTATACTGGGGAACCCAGGCAGATCAATGATCCGGGGTACGCCCAACCATCCCGCCACTCGCACCTTGTAACATATTGACTGACGAAACTATATTTTATGAAATAACAACATCCATAACGTTCACGCAAGAGTCCACGTAAAACCCTTCGTCTTGGAGAGCGTTTAGCTTCGGAAGGGAAGCGAAGGAAAATATAGACGTCATGAAGATAGCGAAGACGGATCGAATCAAGTTTCGTCCGAAGAGTATGAGGATGTTTCCAAAATATTTGGTCATCAAATAAAAAGAAGGGAATTTTTCGAAAGTCATAAAGTCCTTTGTGATAACTTTTGGCATCATGGAAGCCGTTGGTGATTCTGTAAGAGCAATAAGGGCGACTGCTACTTGGCAGTTCGTTAAAACTGTCAATGATGTACAATCGTCACAGTTACTCAAAGCCAAGAAGATCGGTGTCTAGAACATTAAGATTACTCCACATAATAAACTGAATTCTAATGGTGTAGTTGTGTGCAGAGATTTGTAAATTGTACACAACAGGAACTTCATGAAGAAGACATGTCGACGACTAATTACACGATTCAAGGAGAAGTTCTACCCTCTGCATCGCACATGTTAACTTCCAACAAGCTAAAGGTTCCAGAGATTATTAAAAACGGATCCCAGATTAGAGGTTCGTCCATTTTCCTGACTCCTTTGCACTGCTTTGAAAGTCAGCAATTCAGACACACAGTGGCACATTGTACAAGGAAGCAAATCTGTATATGTGGTGACCCATCTCACCACGATGACCCATGCAACTAAAGCTTTACAAAAGATCAAGACAATACAGAAAGTCAGCTACCTCGAAACCAAGAAAACTGTGCTCGGCAGAACAGAAAGACTACCTCGATCGGCAGGAGTGCCTCACAGGCAGCTCCTATTGCTACCACTAAACCACAGGACATAGTTTCTGGATTGGCACTAGTTTTAGCATGCACGGTTGAACGCATCATCATTAAAAAAATTGAAGGTCAACCATCAAGAGAATAGTTTCAAATCAATGCAGAAGAAAGCAGATATTTCCAAACCAAGGATTCTATACAACCAAATAATGAGCAATCAACCAGTTGCAAGAATAGCGATAATGAAGTTAGAAAAAAGAAGCCAAATCAGAGCAGATTAGAGTCACAGTAGAGAAAATGACCATTAAGGCAACAGCAAAACAGGAAATAAAAATATTAGAAAAACAGGAATTTGAATGTTCAATGTTGGTGCCCCGAATGCACAGACTGTTAAACAAGAAGGTAAGTACTTCAGCCGATCTACTAGCTTTAGCATCTGATGCTCAGACAACTTGTTAGACATTGAGATCTTTAGGAAAATGGAAAAAAGAAAAAAGAAAGGATGGCCTAAGAGGAAACATAGGCAGTAGATATCAAGAAATTAATGCTTATGTGATTTGATTTAAGTTTGTGATTTAATTTTATAATTTTTTTGACATTTCATTTGAAATAGTTTGATTGTTTTTTTTTGTATTTTGAATTGTTTTTAATGAAATAATTTTAGTATATTTTATAAGTGACAAAGGTCTTTTATACCCTTGACTTATTGTGTTTATTTATGTTTTTTTTTATATCCTTCGACAATTCTTTTTTAGATGTTTTATTTTAAGAAGACTAGTTTTCTGTTTATGTCACTATTATTTATTAACAGGATGTAAAAGCAATAATTTCTTTTCTTGAAGTGGAAAGGTTGTAATGACCGCAGTATTGATGCCCCTAAGACCTCAAAAAATATATAACAATAATAATAATTATTGATATATTTGAGAAATATTGTATTAGTAAATATAAAACTACATACAGACTTAATAAATTGATTAGATTAGACCAGACTTAAAAAATATATACAGACTTCGACAAATTCAATGATAATGCAGTATTTAAATTGTTAGACATGACATGATTTGTAATTTGACAAATAGTATTCATTATCTCACCATGGTGGATATAAGAAGTTTTAAATATGACCAGTAGTACAAACATACTTTTTAATCTTTGCATAGAACTGGCAGTTAATGACATTAAAAAACAATTTAGATCTGGAGTAACAGAACAAGGTGAAAATATAAAGATGCTACGATTTGCTGATAATATAGTAATTCTAGATGAGAGTAAAAAAGATTTAGAAGAAACTATGAATGGCATGGATAAAGTCCTACACAAAAATTATTGCATGAAAATAAACAAAAACAAAGTGAAACTAATGAAATTACTACATTTCATTATGAAATAATGTAGATAGATCACTGAATATAAAAATAGAAAGAGCTTATGAAGGTAGAAGTATTCTGTTATGTGAGAAGTAGAATAACTAAAGATGGACAAAGCAGGAAATATAAAATGCCGTATAGCACAAGCGAAATGAGCTTTTAGTCAGAAATATAATTTGCTTATATCAAAAATTAATTTAAATGTCAGGAAAATACTTTTGAAAGTATATGTTTGGAGCATAGCTTTATATGGAAATGAAACTTAGACGATCGGAGTACCTGAGAAGAAAAGATTATAATTTTTGGAATGTGGTGCTATAGGAGAATGTTAAAAATCAGGCGGGTGAATACAGTGACAAAAGAAGAGGTGTTGCAGCAAATTAATAAAGAAAGAAGCATTTGGAAAACTATAGTTAAAAGAAGAGACGGTCTTACAGGCCACATATTAAGGCATTCTGAATAGCCGCTTTGATAATGGAGGGACAGGTAGATAGGAAAAATGATGCAGGCAGGCAACGTTTGGAATATGTAAAACAGAGGCTCTTCAAGATTAGATATGTTTAATGCAGCTCTTTAAGATTTCCTATTTAGTGCCAGTCGTTTCATTTCGATATACCTCCTACATCCATATCCCTAACAATTTGTTTTAACATTTCAAAGCTTCTAATCTTTTCTTCTCAGGTACTCTTGTACTACTGTCCAATTTTCATTTCTGTACAAAGTTACATTTCAAACATATATTTTCAAAAGTGTTTTCCTGATGTTTTAATTAATTTTTTTTGTAAGCAAATTCTGACTGAAAGCTCAATTCGCCTGTGCTATTCGCACAACAATTTTCAATTGGGTTTAAATCTAGGGAGTTGCTTGGCCACGGAAGCAACTCTAATGTTTTGTTCTTTCAAAACATTTACCACTTATCTGGAATGCTAAATCTTGTTAGTACAGTCTGTGGCCTTGTGAGAAATTGTTTTGAAGTTGTGTCACAGCGCTTATCTTCAGAATCTTGATATACCCATCACTTTCCAACATATCTACTGGAAGTAATGAACAAGTACCTTCAAATGTGAAACAACCCAAAACATATTTTCTGAGTAGTGGTCAGTTACAAGGACTCCGTAAAATTCCACTTCAACTAAAAGTTATTCTGAAGATCTCAGCTCTTGAAAAAAACTGTAGCATTAGCTGATCGATTAAAATGTATACAATTCTGTGGGCAGATGACATCAAGGATATGATTATAATTAAAAATAATATTAATTTGTTGTACTTTTTAATTATTTGTTAAGTCTCTTTATTAAAGGGTAATTTTTTAACCATGCTATTTCACATAAAGGAGGTAGAATTAGAGAGATCTGTTGAGATATAAATTGTAATGTTATTTTAAATTTTATGTTCATTTAATTAACTTGTTAACGTTTTAGGTGATTGTGAGCCTATGGATAGTTGCAGGGTGCATATTTGCACCTATTCTCTGGGTTCGACAAACTACTTATCTTGATGCAAAACCACCAGTACTTAAAGAAGCTGCTCAAAGACATAATATAGCATGGTGCATTGAAAACTGGACATACCATACCTCATCAAGTTTTAAACATATTTATGGTAAACTTATGAATACAATTACATTTGTTGTGTACTATTAGATAAACACAATAAAATTAATTGATTGATAAATGTACATTTATACTCGGAAGAAATTAAATTTTAACAGTATACTTACCCAAGTATGTCTGTAATAGAACATTTTTTTATATTATGCTCACACAAATTTTTTTATTTTTTTTTTATGAACAATAATTTTTATTCTTCAATAGGTTTCTAGTTAAGACACTTAAAATGCATAGTATCAGAAATGTTATTCATCAAGAAAATGGTAGTTTTTGGCAACAGCTAACAAAATTTCAAAAAAAATATTTTGAACAGATTTTCCAAAAATTTATTTATTAAACATGTTATCAAATGGGTTACTATTATTCACTGACTTTGATAATAAACTAGTCTTAATTTAATGCAGTTGTATTAAATGCAATATTTATATTAAACTGATAATATTTTCATTCGGCATAGTACAGGGCCAAATGTTTGCTGAATGCTAGTAGTCTTTTGTACCAAATTACATACAAAGAGTTTAACATTATGTAGGTGATTATTTATCATTTATAATCTCTTTTTAACGTAATTAGTGGGTATTATATCTGGAAAAGAGAGGCGTGGCATACAGCCCATTCCTGTCGGCATTATTCCTGTGAGGTATTAACTGAGATGCGAATTGATAATTCGTCCTCAAGAGTGAAGGAATCTAGGGCTGGAGTGTCTGATGTTGAACTTATTGATGAATTTTGTAAGGTTCTTGGGTGTCAAAGGAGTTCTAATCTACTTCTGCGTGAATTTAAGAAACTCTCGGAAAAGTACTTCAAGAATTTTCTTTAAGAATTTAGTAAGAAACACTCGGTTCGTGCTAAGTCGGCCTCCCCAACTTTTGTGCTATCTGGTGAAGCGCTAACCTTACCGACCAGGAAAATACTTACCTACCTTCGAGATAGTTCATCTCCAGTTTCGGTGATTTTGCCTCGGAGTGACAGCGTCGCAAGAACTGAGCAAACAGGAATGGCTGGTGTGAAGAAACACCTCCGGCAGAGGAGAGTCGGACAGTAACAGTCAAAGCTGCCGGTAAGACGTTGGCAGATTTATTGAGAACCGTAAAGGCTACAATACCAAAAGAAGTAGCCGGGGACATACTCTCCCGCGTAAGGGTAGAGAGGATAAACTTTACGTTCGTATATACTGCCAGAAGGGTGGCTGAAGATAGCTCAGGATTTCAACATTACGCCAGAAAGCCTACAGTCGGTAATAACCGAAGAATTCAGCAGGATGCCGGCTAGATCCAGGGAGCAGAAATCTGCTTATTGGTGGTCCGCCACAATCACCGGTATACGAAAGAAGCTGTCTAATTATATGCAACAGCTCCGTTTGACTTTCTGAGTCAAACAGAAATGTCGTCGTTAGAGCGGAGACAGATTTTTCGAAGCTGAGCGACAATATATAATTCAGAAGAGAAGGTTGAACTTCGAGATTAAGAAGTCGAAGAGGAACAGTTGGCTGGAGTTTTGTGAGGAACTGGATGATGACCCATGGGGACGGGCATATCAAAGTGTCACTATTAAATTGTCACTTTTATTTGAAATAAGATTGCCCATTCTCACGGAGGAACAGGTCACTTCTCAGATCTCGCGCCTTTTTCCAGGAAGAGATGACGAGGTGAGTTCCATGTGATATCAGGAAATACACTTTGGCAGAGGTTAGTCAGGCGGTTCGTAGATTATCGACCAAGAAAAGCCCAAGACCTGACGGTGCCCCGACGCTTCTGTTAAAGGGAATAATGCAATTAATACCATGGACCATAACCGATGCACTCAATTCAGGCTTTGCTTGAGGTGAATACCCCGGATGCTGGAAGAATTCGAGAGTAGTGTTCCTGTCTAAAGCCAAAACCGCTGAAGAAGCCATAAACTTTAGACCGATATGTCTGATTAATAATATCGGTAAAACAGTACAGCGATTAACCGCCACAAGAATCCTGGACGAGCTGAGATCTGGAAATGACATTCACCAGAATCAATTCGAGTTTAGGCAGGGACGATCTACACTACAGGCTGTTTCCAAAGTAGTTACGTGGGTAGAGGGGATCAGGCGGGGGACATGGCGAACAAGAAGTTTGTCGTTATTGATCCTGTTAGACATAAAGAATGCATTCGGGTTGGTTCGGTGCGATGGAAGTGAATAGGGCCACCCTTTTAAACAAGGGCATCAGCCCATATCTCAGAAGCCAGGTTCAATCCTTCCTAGAAGACAGATAGCTGCAAGTAGATAGGGAAAAGAACAGTATAAATTTCCAAACCAGTAGTGGTGTCCCTCAGGGCTCCATTCTCAGCCCCCTGTTATAGAACATTGTGTACTATAGCATGCTTAACCTGGAGTCAAGACGGTGGCCTATGCAGTGCAGATGACCTAGCAGTGTTGGTGGAGGTCAGAAGCGAGGAAGATGTGCAAGGGCGAAACAATGATGCGCTCAGAATAATACGGGACTGAACGGCGACCCAGGAACTTGAACTGGCGTCAAAGAAATGAGAGTTTTTCACCCTGACAGGATGTCGTAGATTAGCTCCTTTAGACCTAAGAATTGGCGGTAATCAGTTAAAGACCGCACACACAATTAAATACTTGAGAGTTATCTTGGACCGGGGGCTCCGGTTTTCGGATCATGTTGCAGCATGCTGCAAGAAGGAAGATGAGACGCTAAGAATGTTGATCCCAGTAATGTCTTCGCGAGTAGCTTCCAGATCCTTTGTCACCGCGGGACAAAGGATCTGGAATTTGGAGACGAAATTGGAAAATCTGGAATTTGGAGACAAAAAAGACGAAATTTGGAGAGGCTCATAAGTGTTCACAGGAGATCTCTTCTGGGGGTGGTTTTGGCCTGTCGAATCATCTCCTACGAGGCGGTCTGTGCAATATCTGGAGTAAATCCCATAGACCTGCTAATTTAGGATCGCAGTGAGAGATATCGGGGAAGGAGTAGAGAAAAATCCAGAGCTCTCATACGTAGGAAATGGAAGGAGAAGTGGGCCACAGACCCAATACACCTTCCACCTTCTTCCCACTACACCTTCTTGGTCTAGACTGCAATAATGCAGTCTAGACTAAAAGAGAAAAGAAAATTAATGATCTGAATGCCTAGCATCCATGCGATCGATCACATAGTGATTTCAATTATCACATCACACAGATGCTACGTGGACATGGTGAATTCGAGAACTACTTCAACAGGATTGGTAGGCGAGTCCCTTCCACATGCATGTTCTGCGATCAGCAAGTCAGTGCTGAACACTGTTTGTTTGCTAATAGTAGGACGAAGAACGAAGAAAAGCAAACCTCGTTGGGCTTCTAGCAGAGAATTTGATTGGCTTCTTACTTCAATCTAGAAGTAATTGTCTTTTATTTTACAACTTTACGACCTAAAGCGAGTGAATGCCGGAGAAAAGACTATCAGTAAAAAAAAAAAATTGGGATAAAAGACCCGAACCGGCGGGGACGGATGTTGGGGACGGCATATCCTGATCCGACCTCTCCGTCTTCGGGGCTTTGAGGAGAAGGCACAATAAGATCCAGACACGGTGGGACCGAGCTACCATGATGGATATACAGCCGGTGGGAGGGAAGCCTCATTAGAGGCAGAGACACTCCCCTGGTTGAGCAATACTATTGTAGGTCCGACTCAAGAGAGGAGGGGGGAGAAATATATGTATTCATGCAATTTTTTTACAGTTCTAAAAGTGAAACTGGGTTCATAAAAACTGGTTTCCTCTGAGTTGAGTGAGTTTAAATCCTTTTTTATGGCTTTAGTTGAGGGGTATGAGGTCTTAGCTGCAAGGCCTGCTGATGTGAGAGAGCCCATAGTAAAGGAAAAATTTTCAGTTCCGGTTGTTGTGCCTCAGCGTAAGCTTTATGCTGAGGTATTTCGAGAAAAGCGGGAGGCCAATTTGAACCAAAAGTAACCGGAGGTAATTTCACAAATTTAAAAGAGGGGGGTTTCTGATAACTCAAGCAAGAAGGTGAAAAACGAATTTCAGGTTTTTCTTCAAGAAAAAAGGTCGAGCCTGAAAATTTTAAACATAAGTGAAATTAAAAAGGAGTTAGTCGTCATTGTAAAAGAGCTTCTTTCCAGTTACCACCCTTAAGCTGGTTGGAAGTAGCTCTCCACTCTTTTCTCTTATCAGCTCTTCTCTTTAGTTCCCAGGACAAATTACAGTTCATATCATCCATTATCTGTTTTATGAACTCTAAACGTGATCTTCCCCTACAATTTTTTTCCTTCCACCATTCCTTTTATCACCCTTTTAACTAGACCTTGGTGTCTAAGAATATGTCCTGTTAGTTGCACTCTTCTTCTTTTCAATTGTTCTAGCAAGCTTCTCTCTTCATTTGCTCTCCTAAATACCTCCTCAACAGATAATTTTTCTATCCAACTTATCTTCAGCATCCATCTGTAACATCACGCTTCAAAAGCCAAAAGCCTCCTTTTGTCAATTTTGACCAATTGTCCATGACTCACTCCCATACAATGCAATACTCCACACAAATTTTCTTAGTAAATTCTTTCTCAACTCAAGGCTGAATCATTTTATGTAAACAAATTTTTTTTTGTAAAAGGCATTTTTTGCCTGATGTATTCTGCTCACTATTTCTTTTTTGCTTTTTCCATCATTCGTTATTAGAATGATGGAATATTATTAGAGGCTGAGCGCTATATCTACGTGTTCAAGGTAAGTCCGGAACTCTGGAAAATTTTTGTTGCTAAAGATAGGCTGTTTGTGGACTACTCTTCTTTCAAAGTCAAGGACTATTTAGATGGACATCTAAAAAAGAAGTTGTTGTGTCACAAAAAGTTAGAGGCTCCTACTTGTGCAAACTGTAAGCGCACAAATAAGGTTTGTTGATTACTTGTCGGCCAGACTTCGTGTTCTTGATTGGAGTCTGGAGACGTTAGCTTTAGAGGACCTGGCATTTAGGTTATCAGCAGCTTTCATTGATGCTGATGAATATTCAATTTCCCAAAGTCTAGGTCGAGAGAGGATTTCCCCATGGTGGAATAAATAATTAACAGGTCTGAAACAGGCTATCAGTCATTTACGGAGATCGTCTCAGCGTGAGGATTATCCGGGACGGCGGACAGTCCTGGTTGTAGAGTACAGATGTCGAAAATCTCTATATTTTCAAAAGATCCGCTGGGCAAAGAGGAATTCCTGGCGTTC
>JAAAKQ030280405.1:5631-27450 GCA_010016005.3 Zanna intricata | reverse complement strand
TATTTTTTCTATTATAAATCAAATAAATTAAGTAATTGATAATAAATTGTTTTCTTTGCAAGCAATATTAATATATTGGATTAGACTAGGATAGTTTAATTTAGAGTATCATCACAATTAGTATTAGGATTAATATCTTGTTAAGTGAAAAATTATGTCACTAGAAGTAAAGAAAATGTAACCTTTGGTGTCATTAACTGTAAGCTTTTGTAAAAATGAAAGAATAAAGAATTTGATTTGATTTTATTTATGTAAAAGCAACACGTGGTTTTGCCTAATTTATCTATTTATAATAGATAAATTTTGTAGCGTATAAAAATGTCATGTTTGACACAGATTCGAACCCAATCTTCGGATGAAAGGCTGAGACGCTATTACGGAGAACGGCAAGATAACGCTACGCCGCCGCCGCCAAGGAGAACGGCAGATAACAAGTGTGTGGCTAACTATTGGACTTTAAGCAGAATGATCTAACTTACTGTTCGTAAAGAAAGCGTACTATTTTTAATTGAAAATTATAATTAAAAGATTCATCCAAATTTTACTGTGGATTTACTTTGAGTTTGATAGAAATCGCCAGAAAAATTACAATTATTAAGAAATAAATTAAAATGCATAAAATTATTAGACTTTTTGAATAGCTCTTACACGATTTTCATTTTCTGTTGTTTTTTTTAACATGTACATCTTTTTACAGTTAATCAGTTAACTAATTTTAACAGTTATCCTTTGTGTAGTTTATCATTTATCATGAGCACGTCAGATTAAATTACATTAGTCAGCCAGAAGATAATGAATTGCATCGTTATTATTTTATAACTCGTGATTTAGTTGCATCATCTCTGGTAGTTGAAATAATTTATCATATTTTATGAATTCAAGTAAACAGAAAATACATTTTACTTATTACTTTTAGGTCACTTAATAATTTATCTATAAGTAGATCAGAGGAACAGTGCAATTACATTTTACCATTTTTGAATCTATAACTTAAACGCAAAAAGATATATTTTTTCTAAAAAAATTTAAACTAAACGAGCCAAGACATATTCATCAACGCCGATAAACAGTAATACCATACTACAACATGATGTAAGCCATAAGCTTTTGAATAATTAATAAATAAGTACAAAACACTATTCTTTTCATTTATATAAATTAGAATTTATGTTTTTTAAAGATAATTTATTTATACAAAACTTCTGTTTATATCCAAACTGACAATTTTAAAACCCGTATAAAATTATTATTGTGTATCAGCATTACAGTAATAATAAATGAAATTATTTAAATAAAAAGGAAACTTGATACTATGAGTTATAAGTAATAGTTAAAAGCCTGTAACTTACCATCTAAGAATTGAAGAAATTGTTTGACATACAGCATCCATCTTTCTTTTTTTTTTTTTTTATTTATACATTCAAGCTAGGGAAATCTTGAACTATTGAACTTCCTTTTTTTAACATATATAAATTATGAAATATACATTAGCCAGGATACTAGTATTGTACTTGAAATACAAATATATTATTTTACATTACGTAAACATCTATCCTACAAATAAAAAGCAATAACATTATATAATGCGACACAGGATAAAAGACGTAATAAATAACGGATTTTGAAAATTATAAATATGATTAAAATTTATTAATACATTTTAAAACTAGTGATATAATGATAAATATTGTAATTACATTTTTTTTTGTAATGAAATTCGCAGATGGAATAGAAATCTAATGACGGAAGGCGCGTATAAAAAAATGAACAACGGTAAAATGAACGAAAAAATAAAACAAAATATATTTTAAAACAATAGTTTGTGACGAATGAATGAGCATTCTTGTTTCAAATGTATAAAAGAAGAATAAATAAATCATATTGGTCAGTATACTGAATTTATAATAAAAGATAACCACTAGACGTGAGAATATGTTATGAAATAAATAAAATTAGTTACAATAAATTTAATGTGTTGAAATACGATAATAGTACTGTGGTTATTAATAAAACAACAGATTTATTACCGGTTAAAATTTTTCAAAAGCAGACGTATAAGTTTCAATTATTAATCACTTGTTAATAATACTGCCGACTAACGAAATAAAAAAAATAATTCTAAAATAAGTGGAGCAGTAAATTTTGTTTTAGAAGTTAAAATAATGTTTTTGAAATATTAAGAAAGAATAATAATAATAGAAAGACTAAGGCTGTTTTCGGAATAGGGAATTGACATTTCATAGGTGAATAAGTGAACCATTAATTTCTTAAATAGTGATAGCTTAAATAGCGCTGTAAGCTGGTCCGTCAAGCGTTATATAAGTTCTTTAAACCTACAGAACATGTACTCAAACATTTGAGTTGCATCAAGACACTGTCGATTTTCTTCACTAGTACGAGACCTCTGTGGAAGTCACCTATTAAACAGCCGTTACCATTATATGCTGTCGGAAAACAAGTAAAATAGGTGCTTTTAGATCAGACGAAACTTTGTGTGCCCATTAATTGGATGGTTTTGAAATTTGGCTGGATTCACTTTTCAAATATTGATGTGTTGCTTTTTATATCATTTACCTCTTTTTTTTTTTTGCTTATGTCTTGGAACTTTTATAGGATATTAAATGACTTTGATTAGAATTCATACATCTTACTCGTAAATCAGTTGTTTTTGAACATCAATTAGCAAGCAGCATGATGTACGCGATCTATGAGAACGATTACACTGATTCTTAGTACCGTTAAACCGCTGGCTTCTTTGAATTGAATTACTTCATGTTAGTATGTGTAGTTTTAAAACTAACAATAACATAATTTAAATTCCCAACCCAAAAAAAGGGTCTTGTTTTTAGGGCTTAGTTCTAGATGTATATATAAAAGCGTCAGTTGCTCTTTTCTTACCCAGAGTATCATGTTGGTAATGCTCATAATATCCTACTCCAGTTTCCATGATTCCCTGTTCTCACAGCCCGATGGTCTTTCAATTTAAAGAAGTAATAACTTCTATCCTTTAGTAGAACTACATCTCTAATTAGTTTATTACAGTCTATATTACCAGAGAATATTTTTACCGTTCGTCTGAACTTTCAGCGGTCAACTTAAATTTGTTTGCTAATTACAAAATAAATCACGTATTAGTGCTTGTAACTCAATAGAAAAATTACTGATTATTTGCCATGGCTTCAGTATTCTGATTTTGAGTTATATTAAAAGAACTATACATATTAAATAAAAAAACAAGAAAATAATCTGAGGATATCCGATTTTTTACTTTAAAATTGGGAGATATTTCTGAAAGACATTTATTTATGCGGACGCTTTGCAGCGACTAGGACAGATCAACATAAGTATTACATTTATATATAACAGTATATTAGTTATATTATTATATAGTTTGATCAAATACTTGTGTTTGATTTTAACACTAAATAAGTGTTATTATTTTTGCCTAATAACATTTTTTTAATGACTTTTTAGGAAAACTAATGATGTTTTAGTTTTAAATGACCTCCAATGAATGCGCTTCTAGTCAAATTATTTTCCCTTGACTTTATGCGAAAAATAATTAAACTGCAATTAAATTAATTTAATATTGAAAAAGGAAACTATTTATGGAATATTTTAAATTATAAATCGATTAATAATTACATCAATGATGTTTTTAAGTTACAGGTTTTTCAAATCTATAAATACACACAAAACTGTACGATACACGAAACCTTTTTAACATTTTATGTAATACAATAACTAAACTGCATTTTTAATAATAATAATATCTTTTATTTTCAGTCAAACACATATAAACTACAAACAAATAGTAGGCTTTTAAAACTAATTGTACAACATACATAAAAACTAAAAAGTTACATACAAGTTATCCTACATTTTTATTGAGTAGTTCACTTAATTTCTTTTTTCTTTCTATTTAAAGATTATAAAACTCTTTAAAAACGTACAAAAAATTTGGAGAATTTGCAATAAATATTAATATAATTTTGTTTCATATTTCATTCGTATTGATAAGATTTTCATTTAACAAAAATTAAATGTATTTATTAAGTTAAAAATTTAAATTTATGTTACCAGGTAATTTCAAAGTAATAAATTAATGTTGAAGTTCTGTTATTAGAATATGTTTGAAACCTAGATAGGTATCCTTTGCATTAACTCAGCAAGAATAAATTTAAATAAATGAATGCATTTCTTATTAGAATGTAGTAACTATAAGAAATATATATATATAAAATAACAGGTTTTACATGTAAATATAAATTATAATATAATACAAAACATACAAAAAATAAAAAAAATGGAAACTTGGAAAAATGGTCTGGAAGAAGAAATATTAAATTAATTATTGAGCAATTTTGCATTCATATTTGGTAACACCAACATAAGGCAAAATTTATGGGCACGTTTTCTGGAAGTCACGAAACACATAGTCTGATTTTTTAATATCAACAACATATTTTCCCATAATTACATCACAAATATTACTACCTTCACTGAAAATAAAAAAAAGATCTTTTTTCCTAACTATTTATATATAAACTTTAATATTTGTACTTAAAAAAACTTTGTAATTTGTAACAATGGCTGTTAGCGTTGCATAAATACTTAATAACATTATTAAATAGTTTTTTTTAAAAATTGAAACATATGCATGTTTATCATCCAGATAAGAAAAGATTTTCGTACCTTATCCATGCTACGCACGTATTTTTACGAGATAAGAGTAGGTAAAATCTCGGACTCGATACTACCTGAATCCATGCAAGGGTTTGGCATTTATTCACCTATCATTTCATCCACTATCTCTACGTTTAAATACGTGTGTAGCATGGATAAAGATATTATATTTTTTCTTAATCCGGTAATAAACAGGGGTATATTTGGAATTAAAAATAGCAGGATAATTTTAATATATCACTTAGAATTTGCGAGAATATAATAGCTAACATAATTTTAAGAAATTGTATAACTTTTTTAAGTTTCTTTCAAAATAAAATTTTATTTTCTCATTTTCCCTTAAAATTATACGGTGGCGTGTTTTTTATACTTCAATTCTATTCTTAACACAGGAATTAAGATTTAATAATCCTGGATGCATTGGTTTCCATTAAAGTGCAATTTACAGTCAACATTAATAATTTAAATATGAGTTTAATAACAAAAATTGGTCCTTATTAAAGTTATTTTTTATTTTTTGTTTAATCTCCGGAACCACTGTTAAGATATATCTTCAGAGGATAAGATGAATGAGTTGTAGCGTGTGTGAAAAATTCCTTTCCTGACCGGAATTCAAACCGAGGACTCCGGATGAATGGCCGAGACACTACCACTCTTGCCACGGAGGCCGGCTTCTTTCAAGTTATTAACGTGTTATTTCGTTACTAATTATTGTAAGCAGAGAAATTTCGCTTTTGTACGTACTTCACACAATATAATATTTTATAGGAAATAATTATCTTCAACTAAACAAATAATATAAATGATTTTATTTTTGTTTGCTTCAGTAATTATTGTTTATTTTTTATTAGATCGTAAATATTTAGCATTTTAAATAAACAAATGAAAGTGATGAACAATTTCTTTTCATAAAATAACTATGTACGTATAATATATTTATAATTTAGATAGTTGGAATAATGACTAATAATCAGTTATGATTTAAGTTTTTATCAGAATTTTTTTCTTTGAAGTGATTGCTTTATTGTTAAAATCCATTTAGTTGTCATAATTTTTAAAAAAACTATACAAATTCGTATATGTAGAATAAATGAATTTACATAATATACAAATTGCAATTAGGTTAACCAGTTTGAAAATTCGAGTGAAATTTACGTAAGATGTAAAATTTGAAATTCATAAAAACTAAGAGAAAGAACACGGTAAATACCCATAAAAAAATTATTTTAAAGAAAATTAAATCATTAATATAATATTACTTTATGTTTATTTTTAGACAGGTAAATTCCAAAGTTGTTTTACTTCATATTAAATATAAATAGTTTAAACGATGAAAATTTTCTCTTTTGTAAAAATTAAGTATTATTTTTTTAAATACTGTTTATTTAAATATAAATTATTGTAACTAAAATTAAGGAAGTTCTCGTCTCATTGTAATATGTGTGATTAATATTGTAACGATGTATGCTTTTATTTTACCGGTAATTTAACAATGAGATACCGCGTTAATGATAAACTTTTCATTGCATACATAGCTCTCAGTATTACACAAAACCAATATTATTTTTTATCGCTTAAATTTCTTACCTCATTTTCGATTTAAAAAAATTGCGTCATCTCCAAAAATAAGAAAATAACAACTAACCTTACAACACATTATTTGCTTATATATACTTCTTTCATGATTTCTTTTCAGACTATCCTGGGCTGAAATTTCCTTTTTATAGGAACGGTGAGAGATTTGAGGTCACGGTATTCAATTTACTTTTTCTATGTATCTTTTTTTTTCTTGAACATCTATCCTGTATGTCTGTTCACGTTGTCTCAGCAACGTACGCGGACTTGATGCTGCTTTTCAGAAAAGTAAAGTCAATCTTGTTGTATTTCCTTTCTCCGTATGACATCTGTCCTCTTTAAATTGTCATACCCTCACCTATTACCAAATTTTATTGCGTTTTCCACTCCAATAAATCACTTGCTTGTAAGGTAAATCATTCTTTTATAAAAATACTTTTCCTTTAAAATTTACAATAACTTTTTCAACATCTTAGTTTTTAAAGGTAGAATTATTATTTTAAGAACAATGTTTATAAATTAAACTATAAGCAATACTTATTTTATAAATAATTTAAGAATTCAGAAGATCTTTTATAAAAAAACTATCCAAACGATATACTATAAAGTATATAAGTTTATCATTAGTTCAAGGTTTGCTATAAAGAAAGAGATTTAATAACTTTTTATCATATTGAAACATACAAAAATCAATAACGTTATGATTTGTAATTCTGATACTGAAATTTACTTTCCCCTAAAGTTAAACCCAACACTGAATTTGATTATTTAATACAAGTTGATCAAACTAGCAAATTGACATTATTACATGAACTGTCATCGATGTACGTCGTTTCCGAGTATGTTCTTCAGTCTGATCTTTTATTCAAATATGATTTAGTATCATTCATATATGACACAACTAAGCCTGTTAAATTCACATCTGTGGAAGATCAATAAAGATCGTTAAAATAGGTGAAACGATAAACTTAATTTTTGTGTTTACTTTAGAAAAATAACACGTTCATCGACCGTGAACGTAGATATAAATTGATAAAAATTATAAACACTAAAGGTTAATATATTTAATGAAATGTTTTCTACTTTCGATGAACATATTACAAGTTTAATCTATCTTTGTACAATTCGATCAACTGATTTCCAATTATTAGTCTATGAAAAACTAATCGTTAATAAATAAATTATATAATATTCAGAAAGCCTCCGTTATAACTGATTCAGCTAATAATTAAGAAGAGATGCAACTGTCGTGGGTTATCGATCCCATATTTATTTTTCGTATAGTAACTGTTTACATTTGGTCGTGTTTACCCCCAAGCTTAGCCCAAGACAAGTTGATTAAATTACAACTCAACCGCTAAAAACGGCGGCTCGAGAGGTGAACGGATAAAATTATGAAGTTAGACTTGTACGGCTATTGATCTTTTATATGGAAAGCGAACTAACCGCTGCTTCTCCCGGAAACTAAAATTTCATTGATTATAAACAAGAACTGTGACAAAATATGTAACAGAAAAATATTATGTATCTATAAAGTAAGATTATATCCATCAGTTATTGTTACTGAAAATTACCTACAAAGAGTTGTTGTTAACTACTTTCATTAACTGATAAAATGTGTACAACTAATAAAAAGTGAAGTGATAAAATATTTAATACAAATTTTTTTCTATTTCAACCATTACAAGTTTGTGATTAATTAGTAAAATAAACTGAATGAGATATATATATATATATATATATATATATATTTTAATTGAATATGTTTAGGAAAATATACTTTTAAAATCATAAAATATTTTAAAAGTTATAAGTATAAAAATTATGTATTATACAGATATAATTATTATTATATAGAAATCGATTTTTCAGAAATTTAAAAGTAGATTCTATTAATACAATATTATCAAACACTTTTGTAGTATTGTGAAACAAAGTTCTGATAATAGTGACAATGAGAAAAAATAAATAGATAATATATAAATAATAACATATAAAGAATTAATCTTAAATACTTTATCATAAAGAGAATTCTTTATGATAAAGAAAATAAATATTTTCTTTAATGTAATATAAAAGACAAACTATAATTAAAGAGGTAAAAAATTTGAATATCTGTTAGGTTTTGTAGATAACTTATACTTAAGGTAAATATTTATTGCTTAAATATATAAATTATAATTTATTTTGGAAACTTAAAAAAAGATTTCTGAAATGTTTTAAATGAAGAAGTTCAAGAATATATTTTTGTAGTAAAATACTAAAATATTGTTTTACGTTAAGTTAAAAAAAAAGAAGAAAAGAAGTTATTTAGATTTATCTCTAAGTAGTCTGTATAGTTTTCAAAAACTTAGATCTATTACCTTTCACATCTGGTTGTTAGACAACAGTCAACATGTAGTCAGTTAACATATTACCATAATATAACATACTTTTAATATCGTTACTATAAAAATTGTTGAAATTTTTTTTCCATATTATATTTTTATGAATTTCTTTATTTGCGATTTTAATAATATCTTAATATTTTAATATCTTAATAATTTTTTTATCTGTCGTCTATTTTTTTATTTGTTCCAACTTAGTGAAAGAACAGTTAAACGTAACTTTAACAATAGGTACCGGGTAATTTTCTCTAGGAGCTTTGTTGAAGTTTTCATAAGGAAACTTTTATTGAAGTTTTCCCATTATGGAAAGCATTTTAAAGAAAAAATATTTTTAAAATATAGTCGAAGTCGCCACTAGATGGAAAATTCCTATACTATCACAGAATTTGCTGTGATTGTTATGTCTAAAGTGGTAGATTCGTAAACTGTAACAATGAAAAATTTTCAGAGAGAATTAACTGTTATTATACCAATATAATTCATACTGTATAATTCAACTATACTTCATACTGATTAACTTTCCGTCTATCTATCTGTGTGTATGAATGTGATTTAAGTAGAATTATTAAATTTACTTTTACGATATTTTTTTTTTTATAGTAAATTTTGCTTATTTTTCTCGCTTAAACATCTGCAAGACTAAAATACAAGAAAAATTTATAAAAAGCGAAAAAATTCGTAAAATATCTAGCAACGATTGACTAAAAAAAATGTTTTTGTAGAATCTAAGCTTGGTTGTAGGTGAAAAGTTGGTATGTGTAATATTTTTATTGTACATTAATTTTAGAAAATTGATTTGTATTAACCAGTTGTAAAAATTTTTCTGACATACAAAAAAATACTTGCTAATAATTACCTTTTCTTTGAGCAATATCTACTACTGCGAGAAGAGACGTGAGTTAAGATAGTTTTTATAATTCCCATCGTCCATGCAAATTGTTTAACGTAAAAAAAATTTACTCTTTTTCTAATAAAATAAAGTAAATATTATTTCTAATCGATGTAATGCATCTTTTGACATCTGAACAGTAAGTTCGTCATATTTATTACAGAACACAAAAATTACATCAGGGTATAAGCTTATACATTCAAATATTAGAAAAATATTTTACAATTATATTTTCGAAGCTTGACGTCAGTATTACAAAATATAAAAACCTAAAAGATTTAATATTTTATTCATGTTTTGGCGTACTTAAGGATAAAGACTATAGCAGTCTCGTTCTGATCTAAAAGTAATATAAAAAGGTTTTATTTTTTCGTTTTTATTTTTAGAAATGTTAACATTAAATTGTCTAATTGAAAGGTAATAAATGAATTCTATTCAAGAAAGCACAAATAAAATTATACTCGCTTATATTTTATAATCGATCAGTAGATAAAAACTTCATAGGATTTATTCTATTAAAATTTAATTATTTTCATTACGTCAGTTTTTTAAATTCGTTTGATGACATCTAGTTTGCCTATATAAATAAACATAAATGGGTTGCGTATAAATTATATTTAAATAGTTCAGCGATATAACTGTCTGTTAGAATGAATTGTTTTTTAATTTCGTAAAAAGAAATGGCTCTAAGCGGGGAAAAAATCAATTCCTTGATATCCTCTAGTTAAAAAGTAGAATGCACGTTCAACAAATGATCTTCCGCAAGACGGAATATTATGATTGCTTGTGATGGTTCTAAAAAATCAGCCAATACTCATTCCAAATAACTCAACTGGAATAATTTCAATTGCGTATCACAAATATAATTTGAATTTGTTTATTTAGGTGTAAAATCAGTTAACATATATTGATTCTTATCATTCCGAAAGTGGAAATAAACAAATATAAAAAAAAAAAATTTTTTATTTAAATAAAAAAATAATATTATTAGTGTTTTCCGTGGCAGAGAGGTAGCGTCTCGGCCTTCATCGGGAGGACCCGGGTACAATCTCTGGGTCAGGCACTTCATATTTTTATTCTCTACCATAAAGATAATGACCATAACTGTTGATGCCCGCTTTCTCATAACAAAAATAAATATAACATATTCTATTCATAAATATTATAGTTTTGTTATAAGATCAATGTTGATTAATTACTAACTTTGAATAACTTTTAATTTTATAATCTGTACATAAAAAATATACAAAAAAATTCGATCATTCCCTTTTGGACAAAATGGTTTTGGAGTTAATGAATTATTTTAATTGAATTCTTTATATATTTAATGACACTTGTCAATGCGTGTGCGTTGAGTATTATTTGATTCTTATTACATTATAATTATTCCTACTATCTTCTATCGGCATGAAGACTTACCTCAAAAACTATTATAAAAATGGTTTTCTATCATACAAATATTTTGTATAATATTAAAGAAGGTTTGGTTTTTAAAAAGAATGAATTTTGTGATATATATATATATATATATGTCACAAAATAAAAAAAAATTACATACATATATATATATAAAACTCTCCCTCTCTCTCTCTCTATACATATATATATATATATATAGGGTTAACTTAATTTAAATTTAATCAAACATGTTGCTCAAATTGGATTATAATCTATAATCCAAATACCCAACAATTCTCAGATAAAAACATGCAAGCTACTGAATAAAAAAAGATTTAAAAAGTTGAAGTAAACACATTAGAAATTGTATGATTTATTTTAACATTCTTGTAATTATTCTATAGATAATTATAGTTAACAGTCATGTCTGTTTATTCCGCCTCTATCTGTTCAACAAAATCAACAACTACTATTGTCTGAACTAGCCAACGTAGAAAATTCTAAATTTTGAATTTAATGATTTTAAGTATATCTTTGAGATGAAAAATAAAAGTTGTTAATAAAAAAAATTAATCCTTTGAAAATATTTATAGGTAAATATATAATGTTAACCAATAATTTTATGATTATATGTTTAATGTGTTCTTTCTGTTTTATTTTATTTTTTTTTGTTTAACCTCCGGAACCACCGTTAAGGTATATCTTAAGAGGATGAGATGAATGAATTGTAGCGTATATGAAACATGCCATGCCTGACCGGGATGATGGTTTTTTCCAGAAATAAGTTGCGTTGAAAAAATCTAATTAATAATTTCTGAACTATTAGAAGCAAATCCTGAAATTATTTTGTAAATAACACTTTATTACTATTCAGTCGACGAAATCCTTGACTGTAACGTAATAGGTATTATTAAAAAAAATCTATTTACTTATAATTCAATACTGCATATTTGTTCTGCTCAAACGAAAACAGATAAAGGGGCTCTATACAAGAATTTTTTTTTTATCAGGAGAACCTTATTTTATTCCAAATTAAAAAACATCTATCTTTCACACTTTCAGTATCTTTGCTTTCTATATAAAATTATTTTTTTCATATATACTAAATTACAATCTTATAGATTGTTTAATATCATTTTAAAAATGAATAATATTTAGATTATTTTTGATACCAACAAAGTCTAAATTATAAATGAAAATGAAATGTATCATTATCTATTTAATAGGTTTTACAGCTTTGTTTACAATCAGCATCCAATGAAGAAAACCAGGTTTAAAATGACACGCACGTTCACAGTCGTAATTGAAAGGGATTGGTACCCATAGGGATCAGACAGGGGCAATAATACTAATCTGGTACAATGAACCATGAACCACAGTAGCCCTCATACTTGTTCAGCACCAGCAGATCTCCGTTTTGAATGGTGTAGGATCAGCGTTTATAGCGTAGTATATTCGATGTTCCTTTTATTAGAAAATACTTCTTTATATATTATTCTGAATAAAATCAAATCATGTAATCTTAGTGTTTAAAATAAATTATTTCTATTCAATATATCCAAGTGATAATGCTCTTTTTTGGAATGAAAAAAAATTCTCTATTCAACCTTTTATTGATTTTATCCAATGAATACAAAGCGCTGATGTAATAATGCAATGAAACTCGCCAGTAATAGTATTTTTCTTCTGCTTGTATTTCTAGAGTGTATCTATTTAAGTAACTAGTAATGGATGTTTTTACTATTTTTTTTTTCATCTAATACACGTTTTTCCAAAAAAAAAAGCCAATATATTTATAAGGACAACAAATATTTTTTTATGACAGCAATTTGTTTTTAATGACAACAATACATTTTTAATGGTTAATACGCAACAGTTTAAGTATCCTCACATTAAAAATCGAATTTATAATAAATTAAGTATTGTTTTTTATTCCACTCATTAAAGAAGTGTAAAGTAAATTTGAAATAGTAAAATATCTTCTTTCAGGAGAAATGCAAGGTTTGCTGCAGTTTTTTCACAATACTGGATATTTAAAACTAAAGTAAAAGTAAATAAAGGTTTGTTGACTGAAGTTTATATACTTAAATGAATTACTAACAACGAAGAATGCTTTGACCGAATTTATTTTACAACTTGAGCCCTCAAATTGCCATTATTTTTTTACTGTTAGCGTAAATTAAACTTTCTATAACTTATTGAATTATCTTTTTACATTATTTATTTATTTTCCTTAAAAAATAATTGAAGGAGAGTTTAAATTGACAGTATATAGATGTGTAAAATTATCTTCATCAATAGCAAAGAAGGCTACACTTTAATTAAATTTTACTATAACTTCTTCTCACAATTTTTCTTTACGTGCAGGCGAGAATAAGTTTTGGTGCCAAAGGCTGATTTAAAGCTCGGTGTAGCAGTTGTTCTTTATTTTGAAGCGAGTAACTAAATGAGAAATATAAATAAGTAATATTTCGAAATGCACTAACGTAATTTATAGTAATAAATTACATTAGTGCAACAAAACGATGAAAGACAGGAATATTAAATTAGAGGAATTTTTCAGCCAAATGATGTGAACACAGTAGTCATCAAAAGCACATCAATATCAATAGAAATCAGCATTTTAGAGCTTGTTACAGCGAAAAAGATGGAGAAAGAGAGAGAGAGAGAGAGGGTGGTAGAGACTTTATAACGAATAATATTTATAAAGGTAAACTATTGCAAACAAAATAATAAGGTAGTTAAAAATCGTGTTAAAGAAATAAAATGAGGGGGGAAATGAGAGGGGGAAAATGATTTAAATGATTAGAAAAAATCATGGAAATTGAAAAGTTAGCTGAAAATAAATTACTGATGCTAAAATAATAAATAAAAAAATTTAAATGCAATAAAAATAGAGATAAGTAAACAACAATTGAGTATTAAATTACCTTTTTAACATCAAACTGAAGTTAACACACTTGACTGCACACGTGAAAATGCCGAAAGATTACAAAAAATTTGAAAAGCCTAAACTAATAATACAATATACGGTAACCTGGTAGAAATATTTCGGTAGTGTGTTTCTAGTGAGCATTAGAAGTAGCTGAAATTTGTTGATAAAATATATTTTAGATAAAATATCTAAAAGAATGAAGCCAATATACTCTATATCGGCAACATACAAAAATAGAAATTGAACCTCATAAAACAGATTATATAAAAATTGAGTAAAAGGAAAAACAAAGATAACGTTTTATAGAAAAAAGTAACACAGATTGTAAAACGTTGCAGCTTGAATAACTAGAGCGTATGGCAATCAATGATAGATAATCTCAGTAAAAAAGTTTGAATGGGAAATTGCTTGTAATTTATGATTTTCTCCGGGCAAATAAGTTCAACCGCATATCTTTTCCACAACAAATGTTGTAGCGATAAACCATCTTTATCTTATTTTAATGCGTTAAATTCTTAGAAAACTTGAATTTAAACGAATAAAAATGTGTGATTCAACTTTTTATTACTTTAATTTTTAAGCATATTATGAGATTATTCATCGAAATTTATTTTAAACTTTTAATAAAAAAAAAATTTATATGATAATGAAGTGGTATTAAATTTATTAAAATATTTTTAACTAATTAAAGTTAATTAACGGAAACCTGATGAGTACGTATATCTATAACATTTCTGTTTGACAAACACAGAATGAAATCCATCAATTTTTCATTAATCATTTCCGATTGATCATCAACGATTGTTCAGATACATACAAAAAGATGAAAGTGAACAAACTGAAAAAAAAATGTCAATGTTAGGAAGCACATTTAAGAAAATAATAACCAAGAAGTTGTAGAAAAGCTAGAAAATTCTCAAGAATACTGTGTCGATCCTGAAACAATGATTCGTATGATTGAAAAGAACTAGCCATATTAACACGCTGGTTAGAAACATCGATGAAAATTATCGATTATTATTTCAGGATAATTGGCTATTCAGAATCACACATAAAATACATTTTTTATTTTAACAGATTTAAATACGATAAAATAACGAAATGCCACTACGAGATCTTTCATTTTTTATTTTTTTTTAAATTCGGTTGGACCTGATATTTTGTATTCACCACAAAACAGGAGAAATCCACTTATATCCTAATACTTCGTTTATTTTTTTGCAGAAATGTATTCAGCATTTATTGGATATTTGTTTGGAAAAAATGTTATTGCTTGTTTTTCATTTTCAAAAATAAAGTTCAGAAAGAATTGCAAAATATTTACTTTATACCCGTTTTTATAGCACATTCATTTGTTATTCATATAAATTTTCTAGAAAGTAATAAATAATATGGAGGACTACATTCAGCAATTTATATTTTTGATGCCTAAAATTATCTTTCTAAAATTACTTTCAACTAAAAATCATGTATGCTTCTCGATTTCTTAATGTAAAATCATTTCATGTAATTCATATTAATATCTGTCATTATTGTAGTTTTAATAACTGTAATTTTTGTTTTTATATCTCAAGACAGTGCTAAAAATCATGAAATCTTAACGAGATGATTTCGAAATTAAGTATTAATTAAAATGGAATTTATTGATATCAATAGATGAAAAATCACAAAATACAAAAGCACTTCTCTTTTAATAACTACTGATAAACGAAAATCAGATGCTGCAAGAAAAGAATTATTATTAATGGGTTCATTTATTTAATTTTTAGTTCTACATTACAAGTTATCATTAAATTTATTTTGAGAGAAACATAATGTTGATTGGTAGTAAGTTTCATTCAACGATAAAATAGTACATTTTTGTATTTGTATTTACCAAACGCCAGGTGGTGAATAAGATTAAGATGAAATATTTGTTCTTACAAATCATTAAAAGTCATAAGAGAATTAAAAATACACATAAATAATTGAAGAAAAAAAAAATAAAAGAAAAATATTTTATAAATATTAAAATACTGAAGTAATATTAAAATATTTTATAATATAAATAAATAATGAAAAAATATATATATATATCTATATAGAATTAAAAATACAAGTTTATAAAAATATATAATCATCAGGATTTTATGAGACAATTAACACCTGTAATTTAACTTTTTAAATCATAGATTAGTTTTTTTGAGAAAGAAAATGTCCATAGTTATCCGTAGAAAATTTAAAAAAAAATGAGAAAGACTTATCGAAATTGTATTACGGAACAATTTTACGGTTATGGAATGTTATGCGTATCTATCTGGATTCTCTTAAAACATCAGGTTTATTTTATTATCAGATTAGTTAGGTGTCCTGGCACAAAAACATTGGCAATTTATGTATGTAATTTCTTGGTACCAAAATAGTAAGCAAAAATATATATTTCTGGTTTTTATGATTTTTTAAACAGAATTTATTTTAATAAAGTATGTGAAACAAAGAACGTTATATTTCATTAAATAACTGGCAAAAAGATAATTTTATAAAAAAATTATTACAGAAATTGAGTGAGATAAGTAAAAATCGGGAACGTAGATTATTTAACTGATCAAATATTTTAAAATTTATCTAAAAATTTAATTTACGGAGATTGATAAATATTGTGTAATGACTTACTTGTAGGATGAAATATTAGTTTGAATACGTCGTACAGTTGTTTATATGTTTTAGTGGTATTTACGTGGATCTTGGGGAGAGTACTAATGGTGGTGGGCAAAGAGTTTAGTATCGGTGTGTAGTTGGATGCAGGGTGGAACAAGTCATGTCTCATCCGTGGCCCAATAAACTGCCGACGTTATTGACTTAGGGTCCCAAATGAATCCTACGACATACTTCACTTTCTTCCGCTCCACCCGGCTTGTTTTATATAGTTTTATCGAGAAAAACGCAGAATTTTCAGTCATTAAAGTCAACATCATTGTTTATGTATATAACTTAAAAATACTACAAACGTTTAAAGATAAATAGCGTATGAAATTTTAATACACCTTCATTATCTGAATCTTACATTTAAATGTTTACAATGAATTTAAAATACTGGAACAGTTGAATCTTCTAAACATTTGCATTGTTGGGAAAGCTATTCTCTACAAAAAATTTTTTATAATTATTACAATCAAAAAAGAATATACAGTAATTCGTAGAAGGTTTTCGGAGTAATATCAATTTTGAATGAGATAAAAAGTTTAAATATTCTATTTGTATAATACAAAACACTATATGGAATAAATATAGGGGGTTTTTTAATTTTTTTATTTTAACTACAACAAATAAAGCAAACTGAAGTACAAGAATATTACAATCACAATACTCGTATATTAAAGAAAATTAAAGAATTTAAAAAAATTTGTTCTTTTAAGTTACAATTTACAAAGTCACATCCTTAAAACGATTTTGACCTTTGGCATCCAGTTATCTAGAACACCCGAAAAATCCAACATAAATATATTACTACGTTTTAAACTCAAAGTTTCACCTACAATCACAGATTCATCTTGGTTCCTTTCAAGTAACATTATATATATCGAGTTCTCATAAATTTTATACTCGCAGAAAATATATCAAGGTTTACTGCAAAGCGTTATTAAAATTCAGAAACCATCCAAAAGTTTTTTTAATTAAAATTTTTGAATAACAGTGACTTCACTCACCTTTTACAGCGTTTAAATTCTACTAACTTTTTAAAATTCAAGACTTCTAAGAAGTAAATTTCGCACATAGGAGTTAATTACTATTAGACTTTTTTCTTTCAAAATATTTGCGATCATTCACCTCCTTGTTCCGATGAAACAGATGAAAGGTATCTAATTCTGTTAAAAATTTAGCAATTGTTTTGATACTTATCAAGTTGATTTAACCGAAGTACAGTTTTCTCTTAAAATATGGTTGGCGTATAAATAAATATATAGCTGAGGTCAATTATTATATTTACTCTAATATTCCTGACCTTATTTATTACCCAGATATACTATAAACACAAGTACATACATCTACTGACGCGAGAGATTTAATTATAATAATACGATGAGAAGATCAGATACTGTAATACTAACCTTTCTACGTTTAATGATACGGACATATAATTTGATGATATTTGATATGACATGGATTGGTCGAATACGTACTGGTTATTCTTGGTCGGTATATTACGGAATTAGGAAATTTTGTTAATGAAACGTTCCTTAAGAAATCCATTAAATTCATCACCAATATTTACAAAAAAACACCTTTGAATAATTTAGCTTATTTCCATGACTGGAGTTTTTAACAAAGCTATAAAGTTGTTTTGGTTCTTCAAAATTACTTTAGAAAAGCAAATAACGGGTAAAGACGTTAAAAACAATCATCGAGTTCCACAAATGACATTGCCATCTACGTACTTCTATCTAAAAAGAACTCTAATAAAACACATCAACCAAGATTTAAAGTTGAATGGACTAAATAACATTGAATGAACTAAACTACTTACCCCGTAATATGTAAAATGGAGCGCAGCAACCAACGTCAAAGCTCAATAAAACATCAAAAACTTAAAACATAAAACAAAAGAAGAAAATCATAAATTAAATCAAAACAAGAATATAAGAAAGAAAATCCCAAGCAAGACCCTAAATACCTTCAGCAATTCTCTCTTTTGCTAAATAGACAAAAAAGTTTGCCACAATTGACCCCTTGACTTTTTTTTTTTGTTTTCGATGAGTTGTGAGGAAAAGTATGGGGAGTACCATGGGGTCTTCATGGAGGAGTGTCGGGCTCGAATCCTGAGTTTGTAAACACTCGGGAAAAGCAGGTTTCCGCAAGACCGGACCCGCAATTAAGCATTATTCAGTCTCGGGGAAGTGTCTTTGGGTTCAGAAGATTCGGAATCTCCGTACCTGATCATCGTCACCCATTGGCGCAAGCACGGACGAATAACGAATCAGCAGAGAGCTATCCGTCACCCTGTCCTCATTCGGTCATGCTTTTCACCACAGCCATGGTGGACTTATCCACTTGTATTGGCTCTATCTTCCGGTCTGGAACAGGATTAAAACACAACAATCTAAAACCCTCTTATCCTATCCACTTCATCCTCCTTTCTGAGCACCGATGTCATGTATTTATCAGCAGCTTGGAATGTCGCATGTCGCGAACGAAGTATGTTTTGGATAAATCATCAGGTGTAACTTCCGACACCATCGTGTGGATGTTCTCCCACGCAGGACAGTAAAAAAGTGTATTCTCAGGAGTGTTATCAGAGTATGAACAAAAAACAAAATACGGGGATTCCCTTCTGCCTATTCTATAAAGATAGCTTCCGAAAATTTCATGTTCGGATAAGGCCTGTGTAAGGAAGTAATTCAAATTCCCATATCTCCTATCACCGCAAGAGTCCTACCACAGCAAGAGACTCATCTCTTTGTTGTGTGAGTCTCTTTGTTCACCGTGCTTTATCACCTACCACCTATCTATTTCTCTAACTGTATGTGAGTCCAGATTGGGCCTCTTCTATCTCTGCCACCGTACTGGTCGCACCTCTCTCCTATAAGTAGATCTATTGGTGGCATCAATGACAGAACAAAAACCGCCTCGTAAGACATGGTATGGTAAGCAGAGAGATCTTTTATGCATAGATTGTAAGGACAGCAAATTTATTTTCCAAAATATCGCCTTTCGACAAACTGGGGCCTTTCCCTTAGCCCGGCGAGGTGCTACCCTAGTGGTCATAAGCAGCTGGAGCGATTTGAGCTGTATCAGCTCTTCCGATCGCGTACTTAATATTCTCACTAAATGATAATGAGCGGTCAATTACAACTACAAGATTATTATTATTACAACTACAAGATTATTATTGTCTTAGAAACGAGTGATAATCGGCGATAATCAAGTTGATGGGGCCAATACTAAAGATCACATTTATTTGGAGCTGGTTCTAGGTCCTATCGCTCCATCCAAACCTTGACTATCAACAACGATTAGTTTCCCCTCTCTTCAATCTCAGCCTCGGATTTACCAGGAACCAATATTGCCAAGTTGTCAGTAGAGTTGAAAGAAACGAATCATTATAATAATTCAAATCAAAGAAATAAGTTAACTGTTGAGATTAGAATCACTGATTCGAATCATATGAATCTTTCACTATATCCGAAGTCAATAAATATTAAGAATAAACAGAACACATAAAAACAGTACTTTTATGAATCGCTGCAACGTAATGTCAAAAGATCGTAACAGCCACTTTTGTTTAAAATACCGGTACCCATAAATAAAATTGATTCGTACCAGCATATTATATTAGTATAACTAACGCAAGCAACGCTGCAAAAAGCAGGCTTTTGCATACAAATTTATTTATAAACGTAAATTAACACGTTAATTTTTTCAAGTTTCTTTCAACAGTCATTATAAAATTAGTTCAGGTATAAAGGTAATATTTACCTTACACGTATTTTTTCAAGAAAAAAATTCTTAACTGGTAGCTGAATAATAAATGTTCATATTTAGAATATATTAACATAACTATTTCAATCCTAATTACTATTAACTATTTCTAATTTAACTTAAATTTTAAAAAGTGAAATCATCTCACGACTATAAATATTTGAAATTTAGATAAGTAATTTTAATCCGTTGCGTGAACCGTTCAATGGAATAAAATTGAAAATTAACCATTTTTTATTGTAAATACCTAACAAAAACTGACAGCAAACTTTATTTTACGGAAAGAAAATATTACCGGTTACAAACATCTGTTTGAACTAAATATGTAAGAAATGAAAATATGTTATAAATTTACTTTTTTACAACTCTTTAATAGTAAAAAAAAAAAAAAAATACATTGAAGAGGAAGAAGGTGGAAAAAGGAAAGAATAATATTGTACTGGATTGTTGCTTGGAAATCTAAGAATTATTTTAGAGGAAAACTACCGTTAAGCTAAATGAAGAAAACTTTTAAAAGTTGAATATTACCTATTCTAAAGTAGCTATAACTTCGTCAGTCTTTGCAAAGAAACTTGACAAAAAACTTAAAATGATACATACATTCAAGACAGTTGAAGAGAAAATTACTCAGACGAGAGATGTAGTTTTTGATTAAACAACAAACCAAACATCGACAACAGACACAGTAAATAGTAGCTATATGTACAATAAAATAGAAATCTCTTATTTCTAAAAAAAAACAATTGTTTATAGTTGTTAAACTTTAGTTTAGATTCTGTAAAACACTGAACAACATTCAAACGTAGTCCTGTTTGAATAAGTACTCGGCTTTCTTAAAGCTTATAACTAGTGATGAAATTGATAACGATAGTAGCGAGTTGTTTATTGTTAGCTGCAACTAGGGGAAGAATACTAACACTATAGTTAATAGCCAGAAAGTTAGTAACAGTCTGTGTAGCGGAAAGCAATGAAACTTGTTTATAATAAGCCAAAGAAACTTTCATATTTACGAAAGGTGATAACGAAAATTTAACATGGACCGAGCACGTTATTTTGGATCTATCCCCACTACCAAAAACAGTATTAAAGAGAATCGGTGGAACACAGATTTTGTCCCTCTTTAACAGAAAATAAGTTTAATTAACTTTTTCATAACAAATCTATAATGTAAAATGCTTCTTTTAAAGATTAAATTCCGATGTAACCTTCTTTCTGTTTCTAGATTTTTAAAATACTTTAAAATAGATGGTTTAAAACTTCTGATTTGGACATTTGGATGATAAATTTTTCTAAGAGATATACTCCTTTATTTCATTTTTGTTTTTACCAGTTTCTTCTAGAGAAAATTTAAAAGAAAATATTTTTTTATAACAGAAAAAATTATAATAGAATAAATAAAAATATGTAATAAAAAAAAAGACATTTTTAACATTTACATAAGATTTTCATAGAAATTACCTTTGATGGTATTTTTTTCTTTAGTTAAACTTATT
>JAAAKQ030280350.1:0-10465 GCA_010016005.3 Zanna intricata | reverse complement strand
CTTCAGAGGGATGAGATGAATGAATTGTAGCGTGTATGAAAAATGCCATGCCTGACCGGGATTCGAACCCGGGACCTTTTTATAGACCTACCAATAGAATTTAAACAATACCAAAAGTAATTTTAAATTATTGTACACTTTCCTAAAGAAAGGGTTTTTGTTCGTTCAGAAACGTAATTTTCTACCAATATTTCGTACTATAAACATTATGTTAACGTTTTTAAAATTGTACAGTAATTTTAAATTAGTTAAAACTTACTTGGTAAAGAAACCTTACCATGCGACTAAACTAAAGAAACTATGCGACTCTTCACTTTTCACACTCGGTAACATTGGACCTCCATTATGTTAATTATATAAATATATACATAAACACAATATATACACAAATACATAAGCGCGCGCGCGCGTGTGTGTGTGAGTGAGTGTAATAAAAACTATGAAATAGATATTACAAACAAAAAAATAAATATTTGTGAGCATTCTCCATTGAAAGCATTTTTAGCATGTCCATTACAATCTATGATCCGATTCTTTGAATCCAGAGAGGAAATCTATTATCATAAGAATCAATGAGGGTGCTATCCCGTAACCCTTTTGATTAACACGTTAACTGCCGACTACGAGATAACCCGTAGTTGGCAACATTGCCCGAATCTGATCCTCTACGCTAACTTTATATTTCGTTTGTAAATGAATAAAATATTTTTCACGTAATTTTCCCGAGCAGAACAGTTTCCAAGCAGTGTTTTTATGCCATGAACCCGTTATACGAATTATCTCGTAGTCGGCGTATGAGATTACAGTTATGTCACTTACTGCCGACTACGAAATAAGCCGACACGAGTAAAATAAAATGTTTATTTGTGCCAAACTGACTTTTCTCGCTTATTCTGTACGCCACCTATACGTTAAATACTTAGATTCCGTACGAGCAGATTTGTAGCTGGCGCTACAGAATCAATGTTATACGAAATTTCTCGTAGCTGGCATACGCGATTAAAATCATCCAACTACGAGTTATTTCGTAGTCGGCAGTTAACGCGTTAAAATGGGGAAAAATTAAATGTACGCATTATTAAAACCGTTCGTTTTTTAAAAATATTTTAAATGAGATAAAAGCTAATAAATTATTAAAGTTATTCGTACATATAAAATTTTAAACGTACGTGCATTAAAGTATAAAATACATGAGTATAAGCGTACACGTATTTTGTTCACGAGCACTCTTCAAGGGTTTCCGTATTTTATCCAAAACTAAAATAATCGATCCTTTATTGTGTAAGAAATTCTTCGTCACAGAAGAAAAACTCAGCGGAAAAAAATTTTAAGAAAACTTGGAGAGAATGTTAGTCTAATACATAAATGAAACGAACCCATCGTTATTTTAATACTGAAATATTTACAGGAGATCCCCTTCTTTATGATTCTTTCTTCGTTTTTAAATATTATTCCTCGTTAATTATTAAACTAAATGCATGTTACACTCTTCAGAAAATGAATACATTTCTACGATTCGTTTTTTATTTTGTGGAGGAAGTTTCTTTGGGAAGTCGCATTTAAGTTCCGTATAACTCGAGCGAAAATTTTTTTAACGAAAAATTCTATTATCGATATAGACCAGCGTTTCTCAACCTGCGGGTCGCGGTGATATGAAAGGCGGGATCACGAACTAGCGTAGCATTTTACACGTAAACAATAATGAAATAATTCTATGAGAGAAAAATAATTCATTATAAACATTTTACTTAAATTTATAAGTACACATGTAAAGAAAATAGATTAATTAGATGGTTGCGCTCATTTTAATTTAAAGTTTCTTCATACCTGGATCTATGATAGAAACACACAAAAGCAAACTGTTTTCAAGTGATAAAAGACGATGCCTATATTTATTTTTTTGCGTAACCAAAGGCGCATAAACCCCTTTTTCCAGAGGTAAAACGTGGCGAAAGGGATTAGTATTTTCAATGGTTCTGTGATTAAATTCCCATATTCACTTCGATGAGCAAGCCAAAACGGATCTAAATCTTCTGATATGAAGTGTAGTTGTAACGTTTTACCGGCAAACATTTCGATCAGCTGGTCGTTAATCTCAACCGGTAACTTTTCTTTCTTTTTTTTTTTTAACACCCAAGCAGCAACTGGAACCACCGTTAAACATGTCTTCAGCTTCTGTGCTGTGTCGTGGCAGCAGATTAACTACTACCCCTGGTTAGGTCCGGAAATGGAATCCCCATCGGGGTCTCCCTGGTCTCAACGAAGGCCCCCCCCCCTTCAGGGGTGCTGAAGAACTCATCCTCCGAAAAGCTGCCCTTCCGGAAAAATGAGTTATTACGAAATTACACTGTATAATAAATATGACTCCATTTACTAAGCGCACCCATATTTGGAAAGTTTAGTAAAGGAGAAAAAAAAATTCTTAATTTCTGTGTTTTATTAACAAAATCACCATTTAAGATTGAAGTGTAACAGTATTTGTTATTTGCACGGTGTCAGTAAATCAGTCTATACTGTAAATTAATTAAAAAACATACAGATTATAATAGGTATTTATCTTGATTACTGTCGTCAGCGTTCGACTTTCCGTCATCCGTAGAATTGCAATTATATTCGTAATCATTTAACCACAAATAATCTTTCTCACTTCCATCGAGAGCATTCGAAATACATTTCTTGAACGATTTTTTTAATTTAATCATCCGGTATTTCTGAACTAGCCTCAATAATTCATTCGTAATTCTGTATCAGAGATGTAGATTTATTAATTTTACCATATGGTATAGTCTCTGTATCATCTGGCTCATTTTTTCTTTTTCTGTTTAGCCTCCGGAACTATCGAAAGGTATTACTTCAGAGGATGAATGAGGATAATGTATGAATGTGAATGAACTGTAGTTTTGTACAATCTCAGGTCGACCACTCTTGAGAAATGTGGTTAATTGAAACCCTACCATCAAAGAACATCGGTATCCACGATGCATCTGGGCCATTCAGTTTGTGTAAAGTTTACGGAGTTACGTTTTAAAACGGTCGATTTACACAGATATATAGAGGTAGAAGAATAGATGTCACGCTATCAGAAATAATAACCTGATCACACTCTACAGCCGTCAGTCTTCGCTTTACATCATCGGTCGTATGACTCCTAAAACTGCCCATTACAAGTCGTAATAAGGCGGCTGGTCGACGCTCCTGCACGGATTTAATTCTGTTCAGTACTGATTCATTATTCATCCATTCCTATTTTTATAATAATATCTATCTTTCGCATGAGAAAAATGCAAAAGATATTTCCGATAAATCTGGGGCTACGTTGTAGATAACAGTTGTAATTTTTTAATACCAATAATTACTCATAGCCAGCAAATTTTATTTTAATTATTTTTTTCTTTGGATGTAGTTTTGTAGTCAAAACAAAGCAAATTGTAATACTACTCTGTACGGATTTTATAATATATATATATATATATATAAATTTAGGATTACTACATCATCAGTTTAAACAAACCTTAAAATCCATATACAGCACGCATGCTATTTTTGCAACTGTCATTCTGGGAAAAATGGTGCACGTGGTACGTGGCTGTATACGGTAATAGGCTTTCTCTTCAGGTAGAGTATAATACGAATGAACGATATAATTTGTGGGTAATTTTACTCGCAAGAATAATATTATGCATTAGTAGTAGTCTACTTTATATTTGTATAAAGAGACGCTATAAATACCTCGGTCTCCGATTGTGATCATACAAATACTGTTTAGAAAACGGAGTCCCGGGATAAGTCATAAATGGACCTCCTCTCCGAACTATCAAATATCAATGATGCAGGGATTCCTAAAAATCCTTAAACGTTAAATATCTGAAAAATCAGACATTTTCGGATCATTACGGGGAAGAAAGCATCGAAGAAATATGAAATTTTGGTTAGGGAAAAACGTTTACCTACCCGCTACGAATTGCAAACCGGTTATAATATCCACTGGAAGGGAAGAAATTGTGAAAAACATTTACTTTTAAACGTTTATTTTAAGAGTCTAAAATTTCAGTATTATAATGTTTTTAAACATTATATGAAAATAATGAAATTTGATGAAAATATTTAATGATTATATTATTCGCTATTTCTTTTTTGTATTATTTTTTATTTCTATACTGTTTTTTATGAATCTGTAAACAAAAAGAACATTGTCTATCATGTCAACATGATAATAATATCAAAATATGTTACTGAAGCAGACTGAAACGTGTTTATTCGTATTAAAATGTAAATGACATTTGGTGGTTGTAAAGAGCTCTTGCATTTATGAATTTAATATATACTGAATCCCTAAAGGTTATGTATCGCATTATCTACTAAAATGTTAATTTTATTCCCTTTTAAAAGCGATGTGAAAACATACCTGTGTTTTTTCTGTTGTAATTAAAACAAAAAACTGAAATAATTTTATTTTCCGCTCCAAAAAAGTCGTATAATATCAAATATACCCGAAATAATATTTTTTAGTTTATTCTTTGCGCTTAAGAGGGAGTCTATTTAAAAAAAAAATAAATTATATTTTTTCACTTAAAAAAATTCGTCCGAAAATTTTGTAAATTAACTGTCGACCACGCGGTAACGCAAGTTTATTTTTTTGAACAGGCCTATAAAAGACGTTGCCCCTTTAAAAAATTCCGTCGAAAAAAACCCGAGGCGAGGTAAACCTATCTAGAAAAAGATAAAAAAAAAAAAACAGTACATGATACGATGCGAAGAGTTCGCTACCGATGCCAGGTATCGCTCTTTGGAATGAGGTAATGAAAGCTTATTACTCATTAACTTTCAAATAGTTTATTTGAAAATTAAAAAGATCTTTCAAACCTTTTTAACTATGAAAAAAACTAAATAAGATTTAGCTTCTTATCAACCTGTTTAGCTCCGCACCCCTAAGAAGTAAAAAAATGTATAATGAATTTTTTGCAACCCCCAACCCCAACCCAATGAAACCTACTTAAAACTATTTAGCTGCGTTGATAGCGACGGGTATGAACATGCTTCTATGAAGTGTACAAACAAGAGCAATTTACTGGTTCCAACTTGATGTGTACATGCTCCTATAATTTGGTCTGCTTGCATAATATTCGCTGTGAGAGCGACATGTTTGAACGAAAAAAATTCAGTTGGTGGTGTATATATTGGAAAATAAAAGTGATTTCTCGAAGAGGCGGATACTAAATCCATTTAATGAAAACGTTTTTGTAAATGCTAAATAACCGGTTGCTGAAGATTGCTGAGCCAATAAAATTGCCAGCCCAATTGCTGAGGATGCCCGAGTTCGGGGCACACTCAAGAGTGTTCTGGATCGGCGTACTTCTGATGACGCATGGGGGCCCCTCAAAGTGCAAGAGGGTTGCGCACTGGGGGGGGGGGAGAGCCTAGTGGGCGAAATACTCGCCTGACACTTGGTAGGGATAGGTGCAGGGAAGGGATAATTATAAGTGATGTTTATGAGATTAGTTTGATGTTAATCAAACTAAAAGTTACGTTACAAAAACACAACGTAAAGCAACGATGGCAACAAAAAATAATATCTTAAAACCGTCAACGTTGTTTTTACCCAAAAATATCTCCGTTTAATTTATAGAGAAAAACTTACAACAGGAAATCATAAAGAGCTTACTGTACCGAATAAAAGCAAAATAATCGAAATCGGTCAACTGTTGGAAGAATAAAGATTTAGTATACAAAAAATAACAATTTTTTCCATGATGGGCTCCCAAATCCCCTTCTCCAATCTCCAATTCTCTCTCAAAAATCCGATAAAATTCCATCCATAAAGATAAAAGTATTCGGGACAATGTAACGGTGTAAAACATTTTTAGAGTATTATTCGGGTAACGGTAGAACAATAACAAACAATAAACGATTCAAGAAAAACGATTTTCTACAATAGAATAAAAAAAAACCGATTCACGAACGAAGGCATTTGAAATCTATCAACCGAAAATCTAACTCTCAAGCTAGTTTCCACAAGCCTACTTTTAAATTCCATCCGGCTACAGAACGTATAAAAAATTTTCTGATGTAACATTTACTATTCCAAGGCATATAGGCATAAGGACGCTGGTTATTTTAAAACTCAACATATTAAAATTTATAATTACGCACCTAGTTGTTTTCAGACCGATATTTGTTGAGATAACGTTTGAAAAAATAAAATATCATTTAATTCTCCTCGTTATTTGAACGTCAATAATCGTTAAGTCGTCTCCTTCGATTCTATTTTTCTCCGTAAATCGACGGTTTTTTTTTTTTTAATCGAGACGAATGGTTGTCCAGACTTTTGATCGTTTAAGTTCTGTTTCAACTTCAATATACGGAGACGTATTCGAGATGACTGCTTACAAGAGACTTGTTGGTCGTAGAATAAATATCGATAATCCCGAAGCAAAGACGTATTTGCGGGATCAACAAGAAATTCCTCCTCGCTTTACCTACGATAAACCGATGCACCCAGATAAAACGACCTGCCTTACGGGAGTCGGTTCTGACAATCGTTTTAACAAGATGACATTTTGATCGTACTGTAAAACGTTAAATAAAAAAAAATCGTTCCAGGTTATAGATAGTAGCCGGCCTCCGTGGCCGAGTAATAGCGTCTCGGCCTTTCATCTGGAGGTCCCGGGTTCGAATCCCGGTCAGGCATGGCATTTTTCACACATGCTACAATTCATTCATTTCATCCCTCTGAAGATATACTTAACTGTGGTTCCGGAAGGTTTAAAAAAAAAAAAAAGTTATAGATAGTAATAATACGTAGGTACGGATCGAATTGAGAACCTCCACCTGCCATTTTTTTTTTTTAATTCGGTTAAAAAGTAGTTATACCGTTTTTTAATTGCATGTCTTTCCATCTCCCATTATAGCCGCCTCTTGAGCCAGGGACAGAAAGGATAATCCACCTAGAACGGAGCAGGAATTAATAGAATAATTTCAAGGAAACCTTTGTCTATTGCATCCCCTGATCTGAGAGATTAATAAATAATAAAATAAAAAACTTACAACACTCATTCTAAAAAGCTAAAAATTTCTACAACAATGATTATACATAAATATATATAAAATGAAATTATATATATGTAAAATCAATTTAAGCACACTTCCGTAAGTCTTTCAAAAGAATTACCGTGTATACTTAACACGCAGTCAAGCAGATCACCGGCAACATAACCTTCCAGGGAATGTCACGCCGCATGAAACAGGCTTTGCGCCTAAAGCAAACCAAGGACGGGACTTTCCGCCAAAATCCACAGAGTCGTAAATTAAAAATGAAATATTTGAAACAAGATTCAAATGTTAATAAAAAGTAGAATCGGTAAACATCCACTTAAATTTCAAAGTAGGTCAAAAATTAACATAACTTTAAGCGACAATTAATATGCAAACTATTCACAATTGAAATAAAAATAAAAAAAAAATAAAAAATAAAATTAAAAAGTTAAAATGAAAAAAGTAATTACATTTAAAATTAAATATTAGATTAAAATTAAAACCAAAGTTAAAATAAATTAAAATTAAATCAAAATAACAATCACAATCAAACCTCAAATTAAAATTGAAAACATAAGAAAAAGCCTATTAAAAACATAAAATAAAAAAATAAATTATTTTAAAATATTAAATCGTTAAATCAATTAAAAAAACAAAAATAGCGGGTTTTTCAATTTATTTTTAAAAACAGAAATATTTAAAAAAAAGAACCTGTATTCATTATATTAGAGATCGTAGTATACCTCTCTTTATCTGTTTAGCCTCCGGAACTACCATAGGTTATTACTTCAGAGGATGAATGAAGATGATGTGTATGAATGAGAATGAAGTATAGTCTTGTACAATCTCAGTTCGACCACTCCTGAGAAGTGTGTTTAATTAAAACCCAACCACCAAAGAACACCGATCTACGATATATCGTATCTACGATCTAGTATTCAAATCCGTATAAAAATTGTTATCTTTACTAGGATTTGATCGTAGTATACCTATGTAAAGGAAAAATATCTCATCGTGATTTCCTTGTAATTCGTACAAAAAAAAACTTATGTTCGAGTACACTTAGTGTAATGGAAGTATCTTCATTTGGAGATCGAAATGCAAAGTGAAGTGAAATCATGGTATTTTATGCAATCTTTCAAAATTTGTAGATCAGTCTCGATACCGATCTCTTCAGTCGATAGACTTTTCAGTTCTCTTTTAAAATTCCAAAGTAGCCGCCGTAAAAATTAATTCTGCACTGTATGAATACTTTATTCCGTTCAATATCACCCAAGAAACAGTCGCACATTCAAGATGATTTCGGACGAGTGTAGTTTTTAAACAAATGCTCACCTAATTGCAGGCAATTAATTTAAAAAAAAAAGATATAATATAATAATAATAATAAAAAATCTTTTGACTTCTCATATAGATATATTTAAAATAAACAATACTTTTTTCTTTTAATATTATTTATATTCATATTATATGTATGTGCTTTATTCGTATAACCGATTGTAATTTTTAAGAGATAAGATCCATCTTTTATTTTTACATTTAATAATGTCGAAAAGAATTTTTTTAACTGGCAAATAAACATCAAACAATCACTAAATTACAGTATTTGTTTTTATTTGTTTTATATTTTTTTCCTTTATTCAGTTGAAGATAATGTAGAATGCGGTATCATCATCGGAGCCATTTTACTTCCCGTTCCCAAGCAAATTTTAAACTAGAGACGAGAGAATTCTACACTGATCATTACCGTACCTTTTTCGACGACCGACTCATTTTCTTTCTCACTCAATTACACAAATCCATCGTTTCTGTTTTTTTTTCTCTCTTTCTCTTCATCTTCTTTCAAACGTTAATCTTTACGTACCCCCCTTCCTTCGTCCGTTCGTATTTTATATGAACACAAACTTGCTAAATACTAATATTAGTATTAAAGAAAATAGATATTAGTATTAAAGAAAATCTTTTAACTTTTATTTTTTTTTTCTTACACGCAATTTCGTTCATCTTAAATGATTATGTAACTAAGTAAATTCTGTCGAGATAAATAATGTTCATAGTTTAAAAAAAAAAACCAAGATTTCTTAAAGAAGTAAACAATTATATAAAGTATAGGATCTATTACTTTCGGGGGAAAAAACAAAAAAGAATAATATTAGTGAAACGTACTAATAAATAAAAACAAATAAAAAAATTCCTAAATTAAATTTAACCGTTCATAATTCTTGAGTCATGCTATTTTCTGAAATATGTAATTTTAAAAGATATTACATTATACTTTCATAAGGTACAGCTAGAAAATAATAAATAAATATCTTATTCGGTTCGGTAAATAACTACACAATCTGTATTCGTACATCATATCACTCCATTCATTAAAAAAAAAAAGAAAAGAGCTTCCCAAGCATTTGGCTCAATAATCAACGAAAATCACCCTTTGATCAAAGCAGTGATACAAAATGCACACAAATTGATTAAAATTTGGATACACGTTCTTCTTATGATGTAAGTGCATACTAAAAATTGAAATTTTAAGTTAAAAGGGTTGAAATGGAGTATCATTGAATTTTACTATCTTTTTTTTTTAATTTCTCCGTAACAAATGAGATATCAATTTGAATTTTGGTGAATATAATCTACGTAAATATCGAAAAACCAATTATAAATTTTTCTAAATTCTACCTTGAAAGGGGGTGAAGAAAAGTAAAATAATTTTGAACAATGATCGTAACGTAAACTTTCACCATTTCCGACTTTACTACACAAGATATTCGCTCGATCTTGGCTTGCAAATAATCTTCAGATAAATATAAAAAAAAAAACATTTATTTTTATTTTTTAATTTAGATCTTTTAAGGGATGCAATGGTCTACGGCAAGGTGGCTCGTCTAACCCAGCCGCTGCCACTTTTACTGCATGTACGACGCGACTGGCTGCACCTGCCTTTGATTACTTGACTAAAAAAACATAAAATAAGAATTATTAAAAAAATTGAGAAACGAAATACGATCCTCCTAGCGGTGCTTTTCGAGTAACGCTAAGAACTGGACAAAATAAATTTTTACCCGTAAAAACATTGGGTAACCAATTATAACTAATCATTTTAAGATGGAGACCAACTATTTTGAAACCCGCATTCTTCGGATCATTCAAGATTCAAGTACTATAATGATAAACTGTTCTGAACAGATTACAATACACTGATATTTTTTTATAAATTGAAATGCTTTTAATATTATTTATCATTATTATTTTCACAAGCTTGAGTTTTATGCTGGTCAAGGCGCAGAGCTCCTCCTATGCTTGTTTTAATTATAAAAAAAAAACAAAAAAGTAACTTTTTAAAGACCCATATTTTTTTTTTTTTTTCTGTCTTCAGTCATTTGACTGGTTTGATGCAGCTCTCCAAGATTCCCTATCCAGTGCCAGTCGTTTC
>JAAAKQ030280328.1:0-10466 GCA_010016005.3 Zanna intricata | reverse complement strand
CAGGCATATGTTTATTGGAAACTTTTTTCTTATTTTTATATATAGAATCCGTTTCCGAGAGATTGCCGTGCAGTTTTCATACACCCTGTATATATAGAAAAGAAAGTCTGTTTGAATATTTGTTTTTTTCCATAATTATCTCAACCCCAGTGGGTCTATTTTTGCAAAAATATTTCTTTTCACATAACTAATATATATTCTAAATGAGTCAAATTGGACCATAAATACAATTTTTCAAAATATCTTGACCCCAGAGGGTACAAGCTAATTAAAAACCTTTGCAAGTGTACGCACAACTCCTCACCTGTTTCATCACAATCGGATGAATGGTATAGGAACTATTCGGGACAGACATCCATTTTTATATATATAGATAATAAAAAATAAATTCTATTCAAAATGTTTTTTACAGTACAATTTTTTGATGTTAACCCTAATATTAGTCAGAATACTGATAAATAAATGCCTTTATTTCCTCAAATAAGTAAATAAAAATCTAAATTTATCAATTTTATAATTTTTCTTCATATATTGGGAATTTACACACAAAATTTTACTGCATTCTGATAGCTGATTTAGTCAAAAACAGAAATTTTCAATTTCTTTTAAAAAAATTATAGATTTCTCAAGTTTCAAAATACTTATATTACTATTAATAATAGCCATTTCTAAAAATGATACTCTATTCAATGTATACCTTACAGAACAATGCTCTTTTGTATTTTCTATAGATGTGTATATTTTACAAAAAAAATTCAATAAATAAATTTTAGAAATAATTGTTTAAATTAATTATTAATAAATAAAGAATTCAAGAAAAATATTATCTTTACCAAATATTTCATTCTCAAGGGTGTTTTAAAATCAATAATGCTGTTAAATATATATGTTTATATTATTATCTTTTATAACTGTACAGAATTACTTTAGTTAGTCCATTATCCAAGTGATGGGATTGTTTTGGGCTGGCAGTCCTTACGGTACGGTACTTTTTCATATATTCCAATCTTTGCACCCTTTCTAAATGTTTATGTATAAACAATTATAAATAATGCGGTGCCAATGTAATACTTTGTTGTTACTAATTTAGTCTGCTGAAGCATTTAAGTAAAGGATTTAGTACAATTCGGGTTAAAATACGAATGTAATTCTGGTATATGAACTGATTAAAGACTACGTCAGTGCTACAGCCAAATTTTAACACAAGTAATAAAAAGAGGTTCAATCAGTTTTCATGAACACAATCTTTTCTGTCTTCTATTCAGTCCAACATACTTTTAATAAAAAAACAACACATTGTAAATATATGTTTTTAACTTTTTTTCCACCTATCATGAATAAAAAAATCCTCTATTGACACCACACTTCAGTGAATAATCTGTATCGTTTGAAAAATTTAAATGAAAAATCATACTTTACATGACTCGATATTAAAAACTAAGAAAATAAAACATAGCAAAAAAAATTCTAATTTAATAGTCGTCCGTTTATTTTGGTACCTCCATGTATGTTATGAATATTATTTGTTTCTAGTTCTGGATTAAATTTTCTGCAGCTATTACTTCATCTCAAAGTGAGAAAGAAGTTTTTTTGTTTGTTTAACCTCCAGAACCACAATAAAGTATATCTTCAGAGGGATGAAATGAATGAATTGTAGCATGTGTGAAAAATGCCATGCCTGACCGGGATTTGAACCTGAGACCTCTGGATGAAAGGCCGAGACGCTACCACTCGACCACAGAGGCCGGAGAAAGAAGTATTAATACAATCATAGCAGCAATTCAAACTCAACTGGAAGTACTTCCAAATATATTCTTTAATCTTCCAAAACCTCCTTCAAAATAATTTCATCTCCCATCAAAAGGAATTTCAATTTAAATAAAGAGTCATATATACACAAGGATCTACACTACCCATGTTTGTCTAAGATTAATTTTGATTACACTGGCTCTGAAGTCCTTATAGGAAACTATCACTGATTTATTTTGGTTAATTTTGAATACACTTCTAGTGCATTCAAAATTCCCCTCATAAGGATACATTTCATTAATTAAGAAATCCTTCTAAAAAGTTCTTAAAAAAATTATTAAAAATAGTTATAAAAATTACACTAACTGCTCTAAAATTCAACTACATTTTTGAACGCACTTATGATTTACAAAAGTTACTTCCTAAAAGTTCAATAAGAACTATCAATAAATTTAACCTAGACCAAAGTAAGAATGTGTTTTGTTTTTTGGCAATAAGCACTGTTCCTGGTAGTAAACAATTGAAATCAATCTTTTCATATACTAATTCATACGTGCTAAAAATTTGTTAATTTTATTTAGATAGGATGTTCTACCTATAAATTTTTAAACTAAAAAATAGCCCTATGATTCATTTACATTCAAATTGAAAATGTTAGCAAGAACATGTTTGCAACAAACACGTCTTATTTTTTCCTACCTAATTATGATTCAGCTGGGATCTAAAAATAATTCTTTTGTTGCAAAAGAGACCCAAGAATTATTTTACACAATATCAAATAGTTCATTATTTAAGGTAGTATATTTAACAATTAAAAATCACAATTTCAATTTAATTTTCAAGAATTTTGAAAATATATTTTTCTAAATAACTTATCTCTAGCCTTATTTTAATAAAAAAGAAATACATAAAATAAACAGTTTTCTTTTACATAATTTTCATAAAAATTCAGGAACCATCAAATTCCTAAAAGCTTTTTACAAAGAAGTTCCAATTTATGCCACAAATCATAATAAATAATTACAATTTATGTAATATTAGAATTTATATAGGCTATGTGTGGTATATTATGTATTTAAAATAATAAAATCAAATGGAAAAGAAAAAAACTGCTGACATGTACATTTAAATATTTTTATATGGCTTCTTTCTCATTTCTATACAATAGAAATTTCTGGTTTTCGCACATAGATTTGCATAGCTAAGCTTATCCAATAAACAAAATTCTTTATTAGATATTCTACAGTTGTAAGAACTTAACATAAATAATCAAAGTTATTGTTCACTAAAAGTTTGTATTATATAAATTATATTTAACATTACATTTTTTTAAGAATAGTTGAACTGTATGAAAATTACTGTAGTTAAAGCTAATTTTTTTTTCTGTAAACTTGAAAAATTTTCCTGCACATCTTTTTTATGTTACAGCTTACACCAACATAATTAAGACTCTACTGTAACATGTGAAAGAAGATTTTTTACTTCCTTGTATAAAGTAAAAGTTAGTATTGTAATCGCAAAAAATTTCAGTTTTCAGATTTCAATGGAAATATCCATTTTGACCATCTTGAACCCATTTTGATTAGTTTCAGCATGATGTCTGTATGTATCTCTCACAACTGAAGAATCTTGAAATGTTTGATTTAGGACTGTTGTAACATTTAGTTGTGTGCTCTCCCTTTTTGATTGCAATAGACTGAATCTAAGGTGTCCAAAAAAGCCCAAAATCCAAAAAAATAGTAATTTTTGACTTTTCCTTAACTACAGTAATAAGTCCTTATTGAGATTTTTCAACGATATACCACAAGCAGTACTTATTTTCATTGGTTCTAGAGTAATAAGACAAAAAATTTTAATTAATGAAATATTTGCATCTTACAAGGGTACAGTTTGGGTAAGGGTATCAGTTTGAATCAGACTTCATTCCTTTTCTTCTTTTTTAATTTAAATATATTGATTTATTAATTATTAACCTCTGATTGTAAAAAATTCTTTACAATAATTCAATAACAATAAAAAAAATTGAAAGTTATTCATGAAATAAAATTTTATTTATGTACTTTTCCATTAAAAAAATATATAATATATATGTAAATGTAATTTAATAGGCGTCTACATAAAATTTTTCTATTTGAATTCCCACTTTCATAACAGGTTTTGCTTTTTTGAAATTTTAATTTTTGGATAATTTATCCCAAAAAAGTAGTATATTACTTTCACAATTACTTAAATTATGGTTAAAAAAAAAAGAAAATCATTAAGCGAAAAAAGATAAATTTGAAGTTATAATAGAAACCATTCCTAATTATTATCAGTACATGTTGTAATTCCCAAAGTTCAGTATAGATATTTTGTTTAGTAAATATTAAACTATTTTAATGTATCTTTAACTTACAAATTTATTAAATCTATTTTTAAAATGTTTACTTGCTTTGTTTAGGAAAATTACAATATTAGGTTTTAGGCTGAATTTAACAAATAAATGTGAGACCTCTCATTAATACAAATAATGCATAATAATAAAAATAAATTTCTAAAAAAAAAATTAACAAATTTCAAGATAAATTTCATGTGTACACTTATGTGCTTACTCTTTAATAGAGAGAGTTTGTTGCTTATTTATGTAAGTTATTTACGTTCTTCCCTTACAGAAGAATTATTAATTTTAGTTCTTGTATCATTGTTAGAAAGTTCTATCAACTATGATATGAAGAAATCTGCTGTGCTTAACAGTTGTTCTGAAAAAATATATAGATTGTATAATAAAAGGCGATTGTAGAATATATCCCATAGTATAACATTAGGACCTGTTTATGATTTTCAATTTTCCTAAAAACTATAATTAAGAGATTAGTGAAAGATAGTAATTGTAAAAGAAACCATTATGGAAAAAATGACATCAAGAAATCTGCAGGAAATGATCACCACAGCTGAAATTCTATAAATAACCAACAAGTAAATTTACTGCATTCATTAGTACTGGATATCTACAAAATCAAAATTTGATAAAATAGTAAAATATAAATTTCTGGAATATGTATTTATCACAATAAGTTAATTCTAGAAGGTATTGATCCTCAGTTTACTCATTCATCACCATCAGAACTGAAAATAAAAGTAGGAATTTGCAGAAAATAAACTCCAAATTTTAATTTTTTATATATTTATATAGGCAATAATTGTTATCAGAATCTCATCATTCATTTCTACAATTTGGTGGTTGGGTTTCAATTAACCACATATTTCAGGAGTGGGTGGCCTGACTTCAACATTACACATTTACCTGTACATTTACACGCCAGGATGCATACAGATGCCTTAGAATCTCTGCAGAGTATGGTTGACATCACGTCACTGTAACCTGGAATATATAAAATGTTCAGTACTGTTTATCTTTCTTATCTTCATTCTTTTTTCACATGTTGATACTTTTCAGAACCACTCAATTGTCAAAACTTATTGTACTCAATATTATTATTTTAATATCGATAATAAAAACTGTGTTTATTACATCTTTTTTTTTAGGGAATCATTACTTGTTTATTGGAAATGCTGTACAGTTCTTTTTTCTCCTCTGAGGGCAAACACCTAGTTTTTCTTTATATCATTATAACCATTAGCACAGTAAAAATAGATGAATGTTAATGAAAAATGGGAAGAATTAGCTGAGTGAATTAGTGAGCTGTAGAAGGTTGAAAGGGAGTCACAAGGGTTTTTTTTTATACAATTCTTATAAACTATTGATTTTAGTAAAAAATGTCAAAAGCTATTTTAAAGCTTAAAAAAAATTTAGGCCTCTTTTTATTCTTTATGATCCAAAAAAACAGAGTTCGATTTTTAGTTTTAAAAAAATTTATATAAATTGAACTGTACGAGTAGAGATTGCAACATGGCATTGTGATGAGCAAACAGATGTTGTCACATTGGAAATGTTATAACTGTCTAAATTACATTATTCAACAAAGTAAAATGTATAAAGATTTTTTTTTTGTTTTAATAAATTGTATTTCTATAAAAATAATTATCCATAGTAGCTATTATACCATAACTATATTGAAGAAATTCTTAATTATACATTTCTATAGACATTAACAATTTAAAAAAACTGATGATTCTCTCTTTTGTTCAATTATAAGGAGATGAAACGCTGATATTTCTGTCGTTGATAAGTTGAAAACTAATTACACAAAAGGAAAATTAAAACAAATAGATTAAACTTCATTACCTACAATTTTATTAAACTAAAAAATAAAAAAAACATGTGTATACCTGTGGATAGGCAGAGCAATATTTTTTTACTCTGCATATAATTTATAACCTTACTGTGCAGAAATCATTCAAAAGGAAGTAAAAAGTAAATGAAGTAAAATAAACTACCCATGAAAAATCTTGATTAATTATTGTTACTAAAAAAAGAATTTTCATTAAAATTCCTATTAATCTTGGCCTTCTGTCTGATATAATATGAGGAGACTGTATTCTCTAATAGAAGGCCAAGTATAACAGCTGAACAGATAAGTGAAATTCCTACACAAAATTACACATTTATGTGAAACAACTATACTTTTTCTTAGTAATAGTAGATAGTAATTTATTTTGTTGTTAACTACTCATTTTTCAAAATCCTTATTTTATCCCTTACATTAATTGAAAGTACATATTTACTGTAGTAGTATTGATAAAACATATTTATACAGAAAAATGTTTTAACTTTATTAAAACTGAAGTGGCATATTTAAAAATGCAAATCAAGCAACAGAAAAATTTGTAAAAATGCTTTTGTAGACAAAATTTTTACTTTTAAATATGCCTAAACATTATTTTTTTAAATCATGAAATACTAAACTACATGAGGGATGGTATGATGAATACTACATAGTAGTTCATAATACCATTGGTTTGACCACTACTACTACTACTATAGGTTATAATTTATGTGTAATTTGTCATTATGCCTACAGGTTTTCTTCAAATAAACTCAACTTTCAACAATAATTTGGAAAACAAGTTTACAAATAATATAAAACTTAATAATAAAATTCTTGAGTGGATTTTAAGATAACTACTCAACAAAAAGCTTTTTTTGCCATCACTACTAAATAGTTATGAAATTAAAATAGAATGATTATGTGTTAATGTACTGTCATAATATTTCATAGACATAATTAAAAATATTTCACAAATTTATACAAAAAATTAATTAAAAATTAAAAAAAAAAAAAAAACAGCTGTGTCTGCACTACACGATTCTTGATGACAGCTCATTAGAAGTATTCTTTTTTAAAATTTCAATTTGACAAGTTGGAAGAGTGAAAATTCAGAAGAATCTCTGTTTTTAAGATTGGGGTATTATCCCATGACCCTCTGACAACAGCCAAGAAAATTTAAAAAATCATAAATTTAACTAACTAATTTGATTAAAGTAGCCAGCCTTTGGCACACTTTCATATAAATTACAATGCTACTGGAACATATAACAAACAAATGTGTTGAGAGTATATGCTGAAAACATTTAAGTCATACTTATTTTACCTGTGATTAATGAATTACTTAAATGACAGATGGTAAACTCTCTTCACTTACACATTTAAAATTAGTTATTACATAACTAATCAAATTCAAGAAATACTAATTAAAGGATTAAATACTAAAAAAAAAAGACTAATTGAAGCAGTTACAATTATTAGCCTGATCATGAATGCCACTTTAACTATATCTTAATTTGAGTCGTTGGGGCTCAATTAATATCATTATAAAGTAGTGGCTAAAGTGCCAACTATTATTATATGTTTAATTTAAAAAAAAAAAATAAATTCTCATTTACTCATTTACATTACTCAATTAAGGTCAAAATTTCAGGAACAATAAAAACAAACAAAACCATAAAGATTTAAATTAATTTAATTACCGAATGAAAGCTAACATATAGATAATACTAATATCACAACCTATATGAATTATTCATAAATAATTAAGTACACTACTAATAATTACTATTAAACAACAGGTACAAATGCATATTTCACAACATGATGCATTTTTTTGTTCTTTTAGATATTTTAAATTACATAAAAAAAAATAAAAATAATGTAAAAAAAAAAAAAAAAGTAGATATGAAATTTTCTAGTGAAGTTGATAAATTTTAAGACAATTATTTAAACATACTTAACAATAATTGTAATGAATAATAAACATCAAAGAACAACCATCAAAATTTTAAAATTAACCATTACGAACCCTATGTATGGAATCAGTACTACATATATTTAAAATAACATCAATAACATAACTTAAAATTGTTAATTTAACTGATATTAATTCTAAGTAACAAGGTTCACATTCCTTTGGTTTAATAATTCTCACTACATAATAAAGTACATCACATAAGAAAACCATGAAATGATCATCATTACAAAGTTCACCTTGTGCCACAATAATCCCTGAAAAATATGTTGTAAAATTTACAAGAGTTGATAACAATTCTTCATTATTATCACCATTTAATAACGGCAATTTTTCATTAATTTTTTTTATGATATGAGTATTATTAAATGCTTCTTTACCATTTAAATTTTTTATTTTATGCCACTCAAACAATTCATTTCGATTACTTATAAAAACTGGCGGTTTATTGTTAATATTTTTTTTACAGTTAGATAATAAAATATTATATAAAAATAATTCAAAATTACCATTTATATCATATAATGTATAATAATTATTATTATATTTATTATTTAATGAAATATTAATTAATGTTAAAAGATTTACTAATGAATCCTTTAACTGCATTCCTAAATCGGTTGTTGGTGAACACAATATTAATTGTGATACATCAGGAATTGATATCCACATAGAATTATTATTACAATATTTAAAATTAGTTACAAATTCTTTTGAAAAATAACTTTTTAACATGTAATCATTTAAAAACATAATATCATCAATTAGTACACCTTGTACGCTAATTACATTTCTAAGTTGTAGATGAAATAATAATGTTTCTGATAATGTTATATTTGTAATAAACAATATCTGAGGTAAATTTTTTTTACTGTTATCAATGTTTGTTTGTATAATTAATCGTATAACATCAGATTCTAATGCATCAACATCTTTTAATTCATTTAAATTTTCATCATTATAAAGAAATATTTTTAAAATACACGGACACTGTTTAATATTTTTAATACTATTTGATACACCATTAATTTTTCCATTAATAAAAAAACCACTTTGTATTTTTGATTCAGATAAAGGTAAATTTTCAGAACGCTTAACACATAAAACATTTATGTTACTTAATATCATTTTTATTATATTTTTATTGATAGAATTATGATTTAAATGTTCATGATATGACATAATCCAATCATAAACAAGTTTAGAGAATAAATCACTAACCGGTAGTGTAAATCGTGTAATTAAAAAACTTTTAATAATATTCTTTAACTTATTACAATCAAATTTTAAAATATCATAATTATCATTATTATAACTACAAAAATAATTATTTTCAGCTAAATTAATAACAGATTGTAGTATTTTTAACTGTTTTAATTTTTTACAAACATCATCTTTATCACATTTTGATAATAATTTAATAAATCCATTGATATAAAAAATAAATCTTTTAAGACCATCTCCTACTTTACAACTTATTTGTTCACAACATTTTAAAAGAAACCTATTAATTGGATCTAGGTTTTCTGATTGGATTAATATATTATTAAGTAAATCAAATCCTGATTTTGTTATAATAATGTTACCATTCTGTTTCTGTAAAAAAACAGCTAAGCCTTCAGATCCTAAAGAATCTATTAATACAGGTTCCATGTACGATAACGATGTTACTACTTGGTTTAAGATGTTAACATTTTTGTTACTGCAACAGAAAAGAAAAACACAAAATTAGTATTCTGATGCTAAAAAAAAAAAAAAGGCAGATTAAAGTCATACTACAAATTACTATTTTTTCTTATTGCTTGAAGATCAGTTTCTCTTTTTTTCTGTTTAGCCTCCAGAACTACCATTTGGTATTGCTTCAGAGGATGAATGAGGATGATATGTATGAATGTGAATGAGATGTAGTCTTGTACAATCTCAGGTTGACCACTCCTGAGAAATGTGGTTAATTGAAACCCAACCACCAAAGAACACCGGTATTCACGATCTAGTATTCCAATCCATATAAACATTTTTATCTTTACTAGGATTTGAACCTTACAACTCTTGACTTCGAAATCAGCTGATTTGCGATGTTGTGTTAACCAATAGACTAGCCTGGTGGGTTTGAAGAAAAGTTTAGTTTACATATACAGTCAAAATCTTCCACATGCTATACACTTGTGAGAGAATGGCTAATGATATACATATATATTTAAAATGATCACAAATAAATGATCATTCTTCATCAATTATAATTTAATAATTACTATTTGATCATTACTGATGCCTGAAAGCATTCTTGAAACCTCCAGGTAGTAAAGTTGTTGGGAAATTTTTTTTGCCTCTATGCCACTTTTCTTTCTTTAGATAAATTATTCTTTACATCATCCATCATTAACTTATCCTTGTTAGATTTGTGGGTGTAGATAGATTTTGTTAATATGCTGTATAATAACAAAGCCCTCAATTATATATATATATATCTTTTTTTTTTAACCTCTGGAACCACAGTTAAGTATATCTTCAGAGGATGAGATGAATGAATTGTA
>JAAAKQ030280317.1:0-10466 GCA_010016005.3 Zanna intricata | reverse complement strand
TCCAGTGCTAATTGCAGTGAATATAAATTCCAGTATACATTTTAAGTGTTTTGTATATTACACACACACACACACACGCACGCATGCACGCACACACACACACATACATTTTTTTTTTTTTAATTTTTAATTGGTGTAGTATGTTTCTTTATGGTTAGGTTGAATTCATAAATTGACATGATGTCTTCTTATCATGAAGGTATTAATTTTATAGATTTTGTGTTATATTTGATCTAACACACTGTTCAGTAAAACTTAAATAAGCTTTTCTATTAAGTATTACTAGATACGCAAATATTATTAAGTTTTTTAACATACCTGTGCCTACTATATATGTTTAATAACATCAATTTTTTGTATGAAATTATGTACTTTAATAATTATTTTTATATAAAATTTCTTCATTTTGAAAAACTGATTACAATTTAGAATTGATTTGTATTTGATTTAGTAAATTATTAATTTCTTAGCGTTTTTGGTATATGAATTATCAAGACCAAAATGGTAATAAATAGTGATATCGTTGGTATGTAATACCAACGATATCCAGATCATAGATATGTATATCCAGATCTTTCATGGAATGTTCTATAATAAACTAATAATTCTTTCCCAAAAGATTCATCCTGATTGCTGTATATGTTTTTTTTTTAATCTTAAATAAATTAAATTGAAAGAGCCTACTATAAGCCTACTGCAACCGTAGAAAATTACAAAATAGCTAAAAAAGAAAAACAGTGGAGGATATTATTGTAATGGTAAATTACTATTATTTTTGTAATTGCCTTTATTTATATTATGCTAATGAAAAGGAAATGAATATTGTAAAAAAATAAGCTCAATATTTTTTCTTTATACAGGGATTTTTGGTGGAAGTCCATAGCAGCAATGAACAGAGCATTGTTCCAGTACCTGGTAACATAGTCACTGCTGAAGTACGTATTTATTAATTTTTTTCTTATCATTTTATGACAAATAACTTTTTTGTTTACATTTATTTTTATTCATTAAGATGTTAAAATTTATCAGATTTAGTTATTTTTAATGTCTTTTAATAAGGTTTGTAATTATTTATGTGGAATATACTTAACTTCTAATTAGAGTTCCCAAAATTGTAACTAATTAGTTTGAGATAAATAAGTTGATATTTAAATTTTATATATTTATCAATACTACCAAGAAAAAAATAACTTTAAAAAAAAATATATAATGGGTAAAAGAGCATTGTCAGAGAAAAAACAGATAGATGAACAAGTATGTCTTGTATGTTACCAACATAACTAAACAAGAATGTTAAATAGTATCTAATAGTTATTATGTAGTTATTAACTTATATAATAATTACTAGTTATTTTTTTTACTATTGATTAGTTCATTCTTTCCTAAATTATATTTTTATTTAGTAATAATCTAAACTTGTTTTTATACTTTACATCATTTGAATTTTTTTAAAAATTTTCTAGGTTATTACAATCAATCGAAGGTTTGCTAAGTGCCAGATTAAGTGCATTGGAGATATAGTATTGACTCGTCCTTATAGAGGGGTTTTACGCAAGGAAGATATTCGTGCTACAGAAAAAGATCGTGTTGAAGTATATGATTCAGTTCGTCCTGGAGACATCATACTTGCTCGAGTTGTATCCTTGAATAATTAAATGTTAAATAAAGAATTTAGTTATAAATAATTTAATTAAATCACTTTTATTGTTTCTGTTATGTAGGGTATATAAAAAGAATATCAGAATTTTAAAACCATTTAATGTTGGTTAACTTTGACGTATAGCAGTGAATCACAAATAAAATGAAAAAGTAACTAACTGTTACAGTGTTTGAAATGAGTTTTTACATTCATTGTATCTTTCATCATGTGGCACATATCCATATCCTATCAATAGGAGCGTTATCCCATATTTTAACCAGCTTTTCTGGAGTAATAGAAGTGACAGCTATTTAAATCTTGTGCTTCAAATTGGGTAGATCAATGGTATGTATCTTGGGCCATAAATCTAGGCAAAAGATACGCCAACTTTTATGTGGTAATAATCTTGTGGTTCAAATTGGGTAGCAGAGGCACATATTAAGAGCCTTTATAAAAAAAAATCAAACAAAACATCATATGGGATCGATCAGATCGGGTGATCCAGGAGGCCACTGCTAACAATTGTAAGCTGTAAATAATTTATTAATTAAAACAAAATTTTGGAAGTGTTATGAATATATAAAAAAAATTAATTACTTGTTTGGGAACTGCGAAATGATGTACTGGACTATGCTTTGCCACATAAGCTTATTACCTAATGTTTTTATGGTGACACAAGACCCTAATTGTACTATTAGTGCTATTAGACACTTTTACATTAATAATAATAATAATAATAATAATAATAAATCTACATATTAATTCGGTATTGGCCAATCTGTAACTATTATTAATACAAAATAAAATGTAGTTTCACACAATATATATGTAATTAACTTTTTTATTAAAATAGCTCTTTAATAATTCATCAAATTTTGTAGTTGTCGTAGCAGATCCGTAATGATTTAAATTTAGAGAGGCCTCAAATGTAACAAAAAAAATTCTTCTACCTGAGATTCTCTCATTGTTCACTAACTTGTCCTTTGTGACACTGTGTTTTTTTTTTTACCATACCACGACTGAATGCTTTACGATGCCATCGCACCAAGTCTCAAGATGGAATGAGTTTTTTCTTTGTCCTATCGTCTGGCCCCCACCAACATTCCTGCCTAATACTCAGTCCATGTGAATTTGTGTATACACACAAACTCAGCGTTATACGTGCAAAAGATTTGGTTCCCATGATGAGCATGATGTCAAACAGCTATGAAATTTTATCTTTAGACAGGAATGCATGATAAGAACTGAAACACTCTTAAATTGTTTTGTTTTAATACTAATTACGCTGAGACTATAAATTTATTTAACTACAAGATTTTAAAAAATGTACTGTACTAATGTAAAAGTTTTGAAAACAAAAAGTTATTCAACAAATACAAATTTACGGGGAAAGGTTGTGGAGATGGCCACCACCATGTTGAATGCTTGTGCCTGTGCCTGAGGCAGTTAAACCTGCATCATTCCTCGACAGCTTCATTGTCGAGGAATGATGCAGGTTCCTCCTGTTGAGAAGTGAAGCCATGAGGATCCTTTAGGAGTACAACCTTGAGGTCTTCTAAGTCCAGGAGCTGTACACGGACGGGATAGAGTAGTCGGCTTCCACTGGGTTGATATTATTCATTTTTGTGTCTTTGGAGTGGTATGAAATGTCTTGTTTTGCATCAGTACTTGGTGCGTTAAGCCTAAGGCTTCTTTAATATATTCCTTTAATGTGTTATAAGTATGTATTTTTTGATGCAATAATTTTTCTATTGATTGATAATATATTACGTATTTATAACAACGCTAATTATTTCACTTTCGTATAAAAGCGACAATAGTTTATGCATGTAAAAAAAATGGAAGTGTATAATAACACTAATTATTCTCTTGTCATACAGAAGCGGCAATAGGGTATGCAAGTTAAAAAATTTAATCATACAATAGTGCTAATTATTTTCAGGTGAAGTTAGCTTTTGATCAGTTAGTCTATTCAATTTACATTGACAGCAAAAAAATAAAATGTAATCGTCTATTCTTGTTTATTACTTTACCGGTTAATGGTGAATATGCGACAACATTGTCATATATTAATAAGTAATATGCTGTTGTGTTACCTTCAGTTTCAATTTTAATTTTCAAATCAACAAAACCTGTTTTTATAAATTCATCTTGTCACGAACAATCTATCACATGTAACGAATAGTTTTTGTAATTTGAAAATGTGTACTGTACAGTGGCTGTATATTTTTATAACATGACTTTTGAAAATCTGTACAGTTTATACATCACGATTTGTCTCCCATGTAAATCTTCATATAGTTGGGTTGAATTTATCATCACTTTAACATTTCTTACTTTACAAGAATTTGACATTTAAATTTTGACAATTCTTCTGTCAATCTGTTTGAAAACCTCGGTAACATAACGCGATTTGTCTAATTGCGATGATGTTTTTACATTTCACATTATAGGATTTGTTTGAGGAATGACTGGATATTCGTGAAGTTCCTAATTTCTAAATTCCATACGCACATCTTTATTTTTATCTCTCAATTTAACCAATTCCAGTTAATAATCAGGCACTACTTTTAAATATGGTACACGCCATACGATTTCTGTTATTTCCAATTTAGCTTTATGATTTGAAACTGTACGTGTATTGTGTTTACATTGTTATTACTACGTTTCAACACTATACATCAGCCAACAGCATGAAGACCAATTTCATATAGAAAACATGATATGTATGGAGTGTGTTAATTCTAAAACTATTCCAAATGTTACAGTAAGACAAAGATGAAGAGGAAACATTTTAAAACTAGATGAGTTATGATGTGGTTTAGAAAAGGATTCCACATTATATAATGTTATTAACTTACAGGTGACAGTAGTCTTGCTTGAGTACCTTTGTAGAACTTTATTAATTAGTATTCACTGATAAAATTTAGTTTTTCCAGGTAGCTTTTCAAAAATGATTAATCATTTTGTTTCCTTAATGATTTTAATTAGCTTCCTATCAATGAGGTTCAGTCATATCAGTTGTCTACAGCAGAGAATGAGCTGGGTGTTGTCATTGCTCATAGTGAAGCTGGTGAGCTCTATATGTTGTTATCTATATTTAATATAATATGTTATATTTTGAAATAATTTTGTTCTATTTTTTTGTTATTTTTCTTATAATTGTAAAATTTTAAAGTTATTTATGCTTTACTTACTGTCTGCCAATAGATTTTTTCATCAAATTTGCTTGTAAAAATAACCCTTTGACATTGATAAAATGGATTGATTGAATTTTATAACCCAAAAGTATCCATGATACTGAGGTAAATATACTGGAGAGTGTAGGTACTGTAGGAAATACGTATTTACGCTATATAAACTGGGCATACATGGACTAGCCAAACTGAGTTTGAAACTACCTTGCATTATTTATCATTATATTGATAATTATTGTTATTATTCTAAAACCTGTGATTATTAATCTAAACCTGTACGTGTATATTGATCTTATCTTACTAAAATCAAAACATTTAACTAGTAGAATGTGTGTATCATTACATGTTTGCATAATGTTTACGTATATAATGAAATTTAGAAACTTATTATAAGATATGCTTATTTGGATTATAACTTTGTTATGTTTTTATTATGATGATCGTAATGTTTTATTTACCAAATATCAAGAGCAGTTTCAATGTTTGGTTCAAAACGATAACTTGAAGGAATGAGGTACTGTTCATGGTGATCTGTTAATCTGACATTTCAGTGCACAATACAAAAATTATTATGTGTGTACATATAAATATTATTATCTGTATAAATTATGTGATTATATGTTTGCTCATTTTTAATAGGAAGAGGAGCAGTGACAGAATTCTTTTGAGTAATTTTTTGGTTTATCAATGCCAGTTTTTTTTTATACCACGTACTAGTTTTATGTACACTACAATGTGTAATTAATCAATTATATCTACTTTAATAATATAGTCATTCCCTATCATAATATAACTATCATATAAGAATAAAAAATTACATCTAAAAATTTCAGATTTTTAGTCTTATTCTGAATTTAGGAATTAATAAAACTTGAAAATTTGTATAAAAAAATGAATGCCACTTATGCCAGAGATCAGCAATTTGTATTAAACCTTATAAAACGTAAGTGCATCTTTCAACTTAATTAATGATTTAATGTTTTTTACTTGCATTAGTAGTATATTTACTTCTGATGATTTGATTTTAATTGTCATGATTTGACAATTTGTGTAATTTTAGCTAATAATTATAGAGAGTGAACAAATTATATGACTAAAGTGGTTTAGAGCATATCTGAAATAGTTGGAAATTAATAGTGGTTGCAATCTTTTTTATGAAGTGACAGCATTTATGTAAGTTACATGCTATGTCCACCAGGCCATAACACATTATCTAAGAAAGCTGAACCGCATTTGGTGGCTTGAAGGCAGAACAAAGGAATAGTCAGGAGTAAAATTATCTAGTGTAGCTAGGTTTTGGTTTTTTAAATCTCTCTAGAAAGACAAGCACTTTACTGCTATGGTACCTTGTTGTTGCTCTGATGTAGTCTAATTATTATTTATTTAAAACATTTTTTAAATTTATATTCTATGTGTGTAATTTTTTAAAATTGTGTTTTTCTATACATTTTAAGCTACTGTACATATCATATTTGGTGAGAGGTGTCAAAATGAAAAATCTGATCATAGCTTATCAAAAGCTTTTATCTTATGTTCAATCACGTAGTATAGGATTATGAAAAAAATTCAAGTTTATATTTCAATTGAAAAAACGTTAATTTGTTTACATTATTCCAGTCAATGTTATTATTATTAAATACCAGTTATTAAATATGGATTTTATAGGATGCAAGTTAATTATTCTAGTTTGGATTTTTTTTTCTTAAGTAAAAACTGAAATAAAAATCAATTAAAGGTAAACTTTGTACTACCCATAGAACCACAAAACTGATTTTATTCAGTTGATATCATTGAAAGTAATTATTAATTTATAGCTCCTTAATCATCAGTTCTTTTCTTTTCTATTTCCTTAATTCTGACTATTATTTCACAGTTCTTTCCATGCAGTCTCCAGTCTATCTGATATTTACCTCTTTTTCCATGTGCAGTTGTATTTTTGATTTACTACTAGTACTGATGAATATCGTACAGAAAAACAAAGGAATCTCAGTTTTGTAATTAATGTTGTGGGATTGGACTTAAAATTTGGCTAATAATGGAACCATATTCAGATTTTTTGTTTTGTGATATATTATTCAATTTATATTCATTTCATAAATTTCTTGTAGTCAGCCATCTTTTACTACCCGCATTATTACTTTCGACTTTACAAACTATATAAAACAAACACTTCACGGCAGGTGGCAAGATGGCTGGACTGCTATAGTTGATAACAAACTGCGGTATGTTAAAGATTCTGTGTTGGCATGGGATTCCTCATGTAGAAAAACTCGTCGTGAGGAAGTGGTCCTCTCTGTCAATTGCGGATAGGGCATACGAGAGCTACCCACGGGTACCTTATGTCAGGAAAAAATCCACCATTGTGCGTAAGATGCGACTGCCGCTTAACTGTTTGTCAGTCATATCTTGATTGACTGTATATGTTATGCAGCCTTATGTCACAAATTTAAGTTACCGGAGAATATTCGCCAGATCCTAAAAAACAACAATACAGTGATAGATAGGGTTCTCGGATTTTTGAGATGTGTTAAATTTTTTAACAAAATTTAAGATTTAGATAGTTTTTTTCTCCTCGTTATCCTTAAGGGGCTTTTTACACCCCTTTCGGATTTTTAAACTTTTATAGTTTTTTTTTTGTTGTTATCCGTTAAGGGGCCTTTTACACTTCTTACGGATTTTTAATCACCCCCTTTTTTTTCTTTTTTTTTTAGTTTCAGTTTTATTTTTCAGATTGTGATTGCTGTATTAATTTTAAGTTTTACATAGTTTTTCACTTGTGATATTAGTTTTAATTATATTTTTAATCTTAAGCTAGTTCTTTAAGTTTTAAATTTTATTTTATTTTTTTCTGTGATATTAGTTGTATGTACTTTTGACCTGTGATATTAGTTTTAGTTTTAGCTTTAATTTTAAGTTTCATTTTATTTTAACCTAGTCTTAGCTTTTATTTCTTAACATTTTAACTTTATTTTATGTGATATTAATTGTAAAGTTTAAATGAAATTTATTTTTAAATTTAATTTTTCCTTTTTGTTTGCTTTAATTTTAGTACTTTGAATAAATACATATATTTTTTTTTTCTTTCATTAGCAATAGGCATTTAATTCAGGTGATAATAACGCCTTAGCGTTGTTCACCTTTAAAAAAAAAAAAAAAAAATTTCTTGTGAAATGCTCGTTAAAATAAATATCTCTGGTGACTTACTAAATCCCACATTTAATAATATATATTTCACAGTAATTTATAATTTAATGCCAACATTATTTTTGAACTGAAATTACAGTGATAAAAAAAAATTAATGTAAGTTTGTTCTGACTAGGATAATGTTTAAAATCTGCTAACCACTATATTTGGGATGAGGTTAAGTATCCAATCTGGTTTGACGAGCTATGATAATGATAATGATAATTTTTTATTATATATATATATATATATATATATATGTGTGTGTGTGTGTGTGTGTGTGTATATATATATACACACACAATATATACAATACAATACATATTTGTGGGGATGGGTTTCCATAATTTAGTTTATCATTAATGTGAACATCCTTACTTGATATAATGTTTATTAAACATAAAGTTTTTTTATATTCAACTTCTTTTTCAGGAATTTCTATGGTTCCTGTCAGCTGGACTGAAATGCAGTGCCCAAAAACTTACCATAAAGAAAAACGAAAAGTTGCTAAAGTGGTACCAGAATAACATACAATTGGATGATATTTTTTAATTAAATTTTTTGTTTTAATTAATTTTAATATATTTTATATAACTGCACTTAAAAATAAACTTGCAGAAAGTTATGTAAAATAACAATTTTTATAATTTTTTTCCAAGTTATTTTATTATAGGCTACAAAATTTTTGTAGTAATGTAGCTAATAAAATTAACATTTTGTATTTAAGTTTTTATTAGCTAAATCATTACAATAATACAAATAAACAGAAAAAACCAGAAATTGTTCAGAAAAATGATATAAAAAAAATTGTTTTAAGTATAGCAAGTCAACTTGATAAAAGCTCTTTACTTTTGGAAGATTGACTTCAGCTTCATCAGTCATGAATTAATGTTATGATTTGGCTCTGAAATATTTTACCATCGAGAATTTTAAAATTTAAAAAAGTGAAATTAACGAACATGAGGTAGGTAGGTATATATTTAATAATAAATTATAAATTGTTATATTAAATCTCTTTATTGACTATAATTATAAGTTGCAATAGCGCTTCTAAAAAAATTTATAATTATACAGGAGTAATATAATTCTTGAATTAAGTTCAAAAATTATTACAAGCTGATTAATAACCACATAGTAAGTTGATTCAAAAAAGGCAGGGGATACATTTGTAATTATCAATAATGTAGTTTATTAATTTGAACTGAATCAATCGTTCAATAATTTTATTAAACAAGTACCATAAATTTATCAGAAACTAATTTCTTGTACAGCAATCATTCTTACTGTACATGTAGCAATAGAATGGTCAATGTACAAAATAAAAAATGTTAATTACATTAAATGGTTTTTAGTTTTAAGGGCATTAAGCTGCTACGATCATTAAAACCTGATGGAATTTGTAGCATATGAAAAATGCCGTGCCTGACTGGGATTCGAACCCAGGATCTGTGGACATTAGACTGTGTTATACTCGTAGGTTGGGGATGGTGGGTTGTGGTAATTGCTGAAAGCATAGTTCTCAGGAAATTGCAAAACTTACATAATTGTGAACCTGTTATATTTACTGTGCGATATAAAATGTTAAGCTAGACACTTTTAACAAAGTAGACTTTACAGAATATAACAAAAGTACCTGTTACTTTACACAGTACACAGACATTGAAGTTGAAGATTTCAATATAACAATCTTGAGTAGTCCATACTTTAAATAAATGTCTTTTGTAGGAAGTCAGGGAGATCGTAAGTTATGATTTCTGTGGTATGAGTTACACTTGCTTCCATTCACTTTTAAGTATTTAGTTTCTGATGAAGTACTTTCTATTAAAATTTGAATTTACATGTAATTGCGTGGAGATGAAATATAACGGGGTGCTACTTCATGGCAAAAATTTAAATGATGTCAAAAAACAAGTTAAATGTTCAAAATCAATTTCATGAAATCTAGTAGTCAGGCTGGAATTAACTAATGATAATACTGAAATGAGTGTAATTTTTCTATAAAATGTAATTTATACTTGTTTGCCAAATCTGTTACTGGTAAAAATATGACTGGTGCCAAATTAGGAACATTATAAAGAAGACTAGTTATATTCTGAATGCCTTAAGACATTCTAAATTATTAAATTCTTAGATTACAGAAAGGAATATTATGCTAAACTATTGAAAACAATTATGTAATTAAGAAAGATTTACTAAAAACATGAATAAAGTGTAGGACCCTTTAAGTGGTTTCTGTAAACTCGTAACATGTTTAAGAAAGCCTAAATTTTTGTGTCGTGATATTCTTTTAGAAGGCTGTTAATACGTATCAAGACATAATGAATCCAGTCACACCTTATAACAGAATACAGTAAAAGCTCTTTATTCGCGGGGTATATGTTCCATAAATATGCCGCGAATACAGAAACCGTGAATACGGAATGGTAATTTATATGGGATTATAGGG
>JAAAKQ030280306.1:0-10467 GCA_010016005.3 Zanna intricata | reverse complement strand
CATTCTCATTCATACACATCATCCTCATTCATCCTCTGAAGTAATACCTTACAGTAGTTCCGGAGGCTAAACAGATAGAGAGGGTACCATTTCTGAGATGTGCGATTAATTGAAACCCAACCATCAAAAGAACACTAGTATCCAATCTAGTATTCAAATTCATATAAAAATAACAGACTTTACTAGGATTTGACCTTAAAACTTCTTGTTAATACATTGACTTTAGTTAAATTTACTAATTTAATTTTTCTTATTCAGTTAAACTATAATGAGTTTATGCTAATCTTCATAAACAAATTGTTCTCGCAAATCTAACTACACTTAACTGAAGATATAACTTTTATAAAATATATTCAAATAGGTTATACTGAGAGCTACTTTTCTATTGGCAACAAATGTTTTGTCATATTATAATCTCATTTGCTAGACACAATTGTAAACACATTTCTTGGGCAAGAAACAAAATTACAATTAAACTGAAAAAAAAAAAATCAGGGAAGCTATAGTCAACAAAAAATATTGCAGCATTAACTTCAAGCCTGAAAGGAAAATAATGCTCATCGCTTAATAGTCAAATAATAATAGTATAATAATAATAATTAATAGTCATTGCTCAATAGTCAAATATAAAGGCATGCTGAAAAACTTTTAAATTGATGCTAGAGTATAAAAAAAAGAAGAATTTTCTTGGAAGCAACTGATGGAGAAGTACAGTAATTATCCTAGTACATCAGCAAACAGATAGATAGCAACAGATTTTGTGAAAATTATAGAAGAGCAAAACAAAAATTGGACTAGGAAGATTTAAATCTATTTGTAATGAGACACAGGAACAATGTCACACTTACATTGAATAACACACAAGCCACTGTTGTACGTTACGGAAACAAGCATTGATCCTCTAATGAACTCGATGGTGATGCTAATACTTACAGGCAAATTAAATTGTTAATGTTATTCACAAAATTGTTTTAGTCATAAAACGAGATGTATAAGCATTAACTCATGAACTTTAATTACAAGCATAGATTAACAATTTTTCTAAAACACTGTTTTACAGAACCCTATCGCACAGTCTTAGGTAGATAAATGTAACTGAATAGCATTAATGACATTTTAAAATTTAATCTACATTAACTCGTCCTTAAATGCCATAAATGATAAATAATTTATGTATTTTAAGTTTACCATAATCTTACCATACCACAATTGAACTAAAAGCCCGAAAATTAATATAGCTTATATTAAAAATATGAAATTTATAACAATTGGACAATGAAACCAAAGCATTCACTTCAAATATGCTGTAATCTATCTTACCGAACTATACTTCAGTATAGTTGTACAATGTACACAGATCATAATTAGCAAATATTAAGCATATGTTAATTTTATGTCTCACAATTTTGTTTTAAAAAGGCTAGAAAAAACTATTTTAATTAATCCTTCATATAACCAACCAAAACAAAATTTAATTAAATTTCAGGCTCTAAATGACACAGATTGAGATTTGATGATTTGCATAAATAAGTGTCTGAAGCCAAAGACATGAACTGAACATTAAATAGTATAATAAGTTTCTTAGTAGTGTGTACTTGCTTTATAGTTATTGTAACTGGATAATAAATACCTATAAAATATATAAAAAAACTGTCATAAATCACAAAATTTTGTGAAATTTCTGTATTCTGATAAAAAAAAATAAATATTCCTCTTCAGAGAGTGTAACTTAAATCCAGTCAAGAAAAATCATATATATCTTCATAAGTTAATATTTATAAGAAACTTGCCTGAACTACTCTTTGGCTGTAAGTATTTGGAAGATTGTGGTGTCTGCTTTTAACTGTTGAAAAGGAACTTCTAAAAGCTTTAAGAGGTCTTATTTCCTAAAGGTATTGGTGAATTGATAACAGAAGCTCTGATCTTTCTGGAAGCTCATCTTCCTTCAGTTGAATTACAAATATTATGTAGTAAAACTGTTAATACAATAATTAACAGTACAATACAATATACTTTATTAATGATGGAAAAATCTTTGTTTCATACCCTATCCTGCCCCTATTGTCTAAATTTCTCATCCAAATGCAGGTAACTTACAATCTTCTTCAGATCTTTTGGTTTATCTGCCTGTATAAGGTTTTCCAAAGATTAAAGTAATTTTATCAAATGAAATGAATGAAAAATTATCAAGTACTCACCCTTTGGAGTAAAAATACAAAAGAAAAAATAACAATAGATTAAACCAATAAGTTAGAAATAATAATAATCGATTTATATAACTTGGAAATTCAGAAAAAGAAGATAAGCTAATTGCAACTTGGTTTATCCATTGTATAGTTTCACTGAATTATCTGTGCAGACAAGCTGTTGACAAGAATTTAATTTCTTTAAAAGTATTACAACTACAAACACAACCAGTTTTTTTAACAGCATAATAATGTTTTGTATAACCTTTTATAAATTCAATTTGGAGGTAAACAAAAAATCTTTTTCTTCCATATTTTCTGGGTTTAGAAATTTGTGAATAAATTATCTGTTATTCTACCAATAAACAGCAATATTATTTTCTGATTTCAAATTTCATTTGTTCCGACTGCTAACAAAAATATAGTTCTGGACATAAGATACATTGTGTACAATTATAGACTCAGTTTAACAATCAACCAGTTTAATATTCGAGGTCAATCAGGCAAGTAGGCAAACGCAAGTAGTAGGTTATGTTGATATCATATGAAGTTCTGTATACAGAATCATTGTTACTTAAACTAATCCTAACAAAACTCAAATTTAACTTGCACAAAGTTATCTACTCAGTTATTGCATTTAACTTAACCTACCTTGTCTTAAGTGAATCTAATCTCAATCTTAGCTTAATTAACAAACTTAATCAAAATTAATTAGTCTGAAAATAATGAAATAATGTATATTATAAATGTACAGTGTTGAATCAAAAAATTCTTGGTGAAGGTACTTTGTAACTTACGAGGGATGTTAACTCAGATGAAAGGCATTCCTGACAAATAATTTCAATTATAACGAACTTAGGTCCAAAATAAGGTATATTCAAAATTTTATTAAAACTGGAGGCGAGTCCTCAATTGTACATATTTACCTAATACAGAACTTTTAATATAGAGCTTATGAAATCTTCAATCTGTTTTATATGAGTTTAGGAAACTAGTTCTGCGTAAAAGATTTAAATACTTTTTTGGTTGTAGAGGTTTTACAGGGAATTATTTTACAGAAAAAGAATTTCTTACAATATGCTTCATGTGAGAATTAACAGACATAAAATAAAGACAAAAATACATTCAATGATACAAATCTTTTAAGCCATTGCTTATTATTAAGAGAATTCACATTTGTAGACTGACATGATGAATTTATGTATAGTTATAAAATAATAAAAATCATCACTCACTTTCTACATACCTGGAAATATGCTTCCAGAAATTTTCCAGATTGCAAAAATCATTATCTTTCCTTTGTTATTACTATTGTGATTGAACTAGTTTTAAAAAGATCATATAAAAACATATCTCAAGGTAAATTTTAGTTGTAAGTTTATTATTTTACAGAACTTTACTCATAAATAACAATGAAATTCTTGTAACTGGAAATAAAAATTAAAACAGTTTCAAGTAAATTTCTGCAAATCTTATGGATCTGTTAGACAGATGAAATAGCAAAGTTAACAGACAAAAAAGAAGAACAATAACTGTTTTCAGTTGAATCTAATTAATAAATATTTTAAAGAAAAGAAAAAAAGGCAATAAATTTATTATAACAGAAACAGAAAATAAATACAGCCTAGCAAATTATTTAAAGAAAATACTTTGTATTATAAAAATTTATATTTTAATTCAAGTTAAAATCATGGAACTGAGATTAAATACTAAAATAAATATATGTTATTGTAATTTCCCCCTACAAAAAAAAAAGGAAACATTTAAGTACACATTTTATGACTTATTAAATTGTATATGAACATTTAGTCTTACTCTGCATAAAGGTTTGCTAACAAACTAAAAACAAAAGTAAATCAAAGAAAGGAGGATAAATTTAATAACTCACAACAAGAATATACCTATGTAACTAAGCTAAACACATAAATTTGAAAAAAAAATAATAATACAAACAGTATTCTAAAGTCAGTGTCAAACAATTTAAGCAGTCAACACAAAATTTAACACTAACAAATTGCAACTGACCTTCAAGAAACAGATAACACAAAACTTTCATCACAATAGGCTATGATGTAATTCAAACCTACACACTTACATGCAAACTTAATTATAATTACAAAAAAAATAAATAAATCCTAAGCTACTTATTATACAAAAGCAAAAGTGATGCTAATTCAGTTTAAACTGAAATTAATTTAATTTGAACTCAACTCTAAACTACATCACATAGGTTTGATTGAAAAAAATATAAAATTTTCATAAATATTTAATATTACTTACTAAAATAGTATTCTAATAAATAACAGGTTGATAAAAAAATGAATCTACCTACAATTATAAGAGTTAAAATTACTAACATTTTTTAATAAAAAAGAAATGAACTTTATATTACGGTATGTATTATGGTATATATTAGGTAGGTACCAATGTTACCTTTTAAGAATCAAATAAATAATCTTACATTATCAATCTTCACACTGATAAAATTTTGATCAAATTAATTATAACTCAACAACAGTTTAAAAATAAAATAAAAAATAATCCCCTTTCCAATTCTAACAGTCTGAAAATTTAGTTTTAATAACTTGTACAGTTCATAATGACTAAGTGAGAATTGCCATTTCTGTTGGCAAGTTTTGGGTGTGGTTGTACTGAAAAATGAGGGGGTTTGATAAAAAAAATCTTAATGCCCATTAAAGTAACTCCTACTTACATAAAATTCCAAATAAACAGAAAAATGTCCTCTTACACATGTCAGAAATAAAATTGAAATATCATACCAGCATTACAAAAACTGGTAAGACTGTTGTAATGATAACTCAATTTAGAGAAAAAATAAATATTATAAATATTAAATTCAATATGAGCAAATCTCTGAAAAATAATTTCTAATCTGGCAAATCAGCATATTCCAGTATTTTTATCTAATAGCTCAAACAATACTACAAAGAAACGTTCATATTGTTCTATTAAAATAATATAATAGCTGTTATTTTTTTTTAATTTCGGGGGGTATAAGAAAAATTTTAACGAGAAACATTTAGAACAATTTAATTTTAAACTGATAAAACATAAACACACATTTACAAAACGGAATAAAACTGTCAAAAGCAAAAAATTATTGAAAGTGCTATATCATCCCTACAGGTAAAAAATTGATTCATGGGTTAGGTAAGCTAGTTGGTATCTTACACGTTAACTACAAAAGTTCAGCAAGCACAGGTTCTTTATAGTCACACATGCACATTAATTAAATATAATAAATTTCCAATGTCAATTAAACGACAAATAAGGGCATTACGGGTTACTCTAATCGCAAGTGTTCCTTTAATTCATCTAACTTTAGACCCGAACTCGAATTAATTCACACAGGAATTTGAGAAAAAGCTAACTACACATAAAATTACGATTTTGATGCAAAAAAAGGAACCCATCTGCAATAAAGAGTAGAGATTAATCAATTAAAACGTGTCATAATCAAGTAATATCAACAGGACACGAACAGAAAACACTATCGTGAAGGCCACGCCATTCCATTCATCGGCATGCTTCATCCGGCGATTAGTACTTCAGTAAGGATTTCTATGATTTTACTCAAAAGAACACTACATACCTCCATCACAATTCTTCCAACATGCTGATCATTAGCCGTCATGTCGAAATATACTCTTGGAAGTGCCGACATCTTTCTAGAATATTTTCTAATAATCCACTGCGAATACCCCGACTGCAGCCACCTACTACGCTCTGCTAACGATGAGAGGGAGCGGAATTGGCGGCAGAGAATAAAACCAGGCAGAGCCATGTTACAATCGGAAGTAATTACCAATAAATGTACAGTAAAACGTTTAAACTAAAATATTAAAATTAAAATAATATAAAAATTAAATAAAAAGATAATTAAATTAAATATTAAGTTATTGTAATGACCTTTAACCAGTAATAAATATAAATAGACCTTCTAAGTACGGAACTATTTTTTACGCAAGAAACACTTAAGTCATAACACCATTTAAATTTGAAGGAAGTAAAACAAAATTAACCTAGAATAAATATTTTTAACTTTATTGTAGAGTGTTGTTTACTACAACAAAAATAATCCGATACCCTGCAAAAAATTGTTTTGGGTACATTGACTCAGTTCTCAAAAATTTTACGTTGTCTTCCGGAAACATTGACTAGAATTATTAAAATTAAAAATAATAATAAACAGAGAAAAAGTAAAGCAAATTAAAAATTGCAATATCATTATCCCAAATTAATACATAAATTATTCATATATACATGCACTCATAATATATATAACTCATATATATATATATATGAATGCATACATACCAACACATTCAAATATAAATAATACATTACAGACTATTAGAATATTTTTATTTTACAATGTTAAACTTCATAATTAATTTTCAGTAAAGTATTTTTTCAATTGCATGGCCGAGCTTGATAATTGCAGGATACACTTCCCACGCCATTTGCATCAATTCAAAACGGTTGAAACACTAACTTGTGTCTTAGGTTAGATAGTATAGGACGTAATTTTTTGTTTCTGTAACTAAAACCCTTCAAGATAGAATTATCTTTCCCCATCAACAAAATATATATAATTTTTCAGGTAACTTATCACTACTTCGGTAAGTTAAAGGATGAAAGGTATTTTCTGTGATATAATGAATATAGTTTTTTCTTTCTTCAATGACACGGTATTGAACTACTCTTATAATATGCTTTCATGTATTCAAAGTAGAACACTATTAAGAAAAACAATGGTTCCAATATTTTAACTGTTCTGTTAACTGAGAAGATTGTAAATTTGTCGCACAACCCCCACTCCAATCAAACTCAGTGAAAATCGCCATTTTAGACCAAGAAAATATATATTTAGTACTTGACATACTTGTGATAGAGATTTTTCTCATAAATGTCATAGATTAAGTGCTTGTTAATGAACAAATGCAATTTAATTTATGTTATCAAGTAAAGCATGACTATTTTAAAATTGGGATTTTTTTAACTCTACTTATTGGCTACAGTGCTTCTAAGGAATCACAAAGTAGTCTATCTTGGAGGGTTTCTCGTCATAGAACAATGGCTTGAGCATGATCATACGGTAACCTTTAAACTATTTATTTACACGCAGAAACAGATATTAGATATTCTCCTAATAAAATATTTTCTTCTATTAGGAGATAGATATTAGGAGTCAAAATGATGTTGCATCTTATAATTATTTTGAGTTTGCCAAAGTTCTGAAAATATTCTGATATTATAAAACAATGCCTTTTACAAAAATCTGGTCTCAAAATGTAAGTGTATCCTCATACATTGTTCAAGAAGATCAATATTATAAAGAAAAAATGCCAGACATTGTCATGATGAACATTTCCAGGATACTAGGGATCTAAATTCCATTATCTACTTGAAAATTCAAGTAGTAGAGGCGTTAGCATTATCACAGTTGAGTAAATAAACATAAACAAGTAAAATTTGATTACCCAACTAAATTTGATGCATAAAAGCCCTGAAATATTTTTTTATGAATAAATTTCCATTTTTATAGTGTGATTAAACAGATCTGAATCACTAAGCAGCTGAAAACGTGTTCATCTGCAGTCTTTGAATAATTTGAAGTTAACTGTAGTTAATATTTTGCTTAATCAGACATTACTTTGAAGATTATGATACGATTTGACAGCAGCAGTTAGTATAAATATTATAATGTATTAAATGGTTTTTTTTTAAATCAAAGGTTTATATCTAATTAGGAAAAACTATCATTTTAGCACAAGACATTCATTTTGACTATCATTTTAGTAGTATGTAGAGTATGTTTAAGGTGATTGGTAGACAATTTGTTTGAAAGACATGTTACTTCATGGTATAGAATTATAAACTGGCCACCTGATCCAAAGTCCATGTATTATTTTCTTTCCTTTTTTTTTTAGTGATTCTTAGAATGTAATAAAAAAAATTCTAATTAACCAACCTAATCTTTTTTTTCCCATATATTTCGCTTAATTTGAGTTTGGATAATCAAGCATAATATATATATTTTAAAATGTAAGTTAAGCAAATAATAAGCAAATTAAGCAAATGCATAATTCCACATGGTTTAAAATTGAACATGAACACTTTCGCTGTTCATGTTAAAAAAAGAAGTTACTTTTGACAATATCTAAAAGTCCTAGGTTTGAACACCAGTGGTGCATTTACATACACTATAAAAACTCCATTCTATATTCCCATGTAGAGCCTTTGAGCTTATGTAATGAATTACAATTATCAGCAAAAAAAGTCTTAGAAGCAGGGAAAGAGGCAGAATGAAAACTGATAAAAGAGAACTGTTTTTAGTTTTTTCAGAGAATAAATTCAGATTCTCATAAGAATCCAACTGGTGATCACAATATCAACAATAACTAATTTGTAAATGATTAGATTGGAATTACTAATGAAGATGATATGGTTACTCAGTCAACAAATATGTCAGTTGGTTTTATTTAGAATAAACTATGCTATTATACAATACATTTTGAAAATGTCTATTTATTCTACAGATTAATACTGAACCGCAAACTACAAAATATTTAAGTAAAAATTATAAATGAATAAAAAATCAAATCCCAGAGAAATTTTAATTGTATTCTACTAAATAAGAACTACTTTTTTGTAATCTGATATCTTTTAAACAGAAAACAATAGCAGTCTGAATTGAAAAACTCTCATAAAAATTTTAACATAAATTACCACTTAAATTATGTACAATAAGAAAAACACATTAACAAAAAGAAAAAAGTATTGTTTTAATAATATTTTTAGAACAATAAAAAAATGATAGGTATCATAATAATCTGGCCTCTGCGGCGCAAGTGGTAGTGTCTTGGCCTTTCATCCAGAGGTCCCAAGTTCGAATCCCAGTCACGCATGGCATTTTTCACACATGCTACAATTCATTCACCTTATCCTCTGAAGATATACCTGATAATGGTTCCGGAGATTAAAAAAAAAAAGTTACCATAAAAACACAAATACATTCCTTATGGTCATATAAAAAGATTCATATAATCATTTTATTACAGCAATTTAAAACAAAATTTCTACAACTCAACTTTTTTAATTATGGTGCAAACAAAAATTAATAATTTTATTTATCACAGTCAATTTTCACTAGATTATAATCAATATTTTCTCTATCAGCTGTTTGTTTAACCTCTGGAACCACCTTGAGAGGATGAGATGAATGAATTGTAGTGTGTGTGAAAAATGCCATACCTGACCAGGATTCGAACCCGGGAACTCCGGATGAAAGGCTGAGATGCTACCACTTGCGCCATGGAGGCTGGCAGCTGTTGACCTTAGTTACTTAAAAATAATGAAAAACTAGTATTGCATGGAAAAACCTGATCACATAAGTTGTGCCTCTTTTCTAAAGATATTGTTACCACTTTAAGAGAAGAATATCACAAAAATTTATTTTATTTATCTGTAGAAAGCTCACTTATTTAAAGGGATCTTTAAGTAAACTTCTCTAATTTGTTTCCCTCCTTCTTCACTGTATCTTTTGCCGCTTAAAAGATAAAAAGTAGTACAAAATTGAAAAAAATATATTTTGTGTAATTTCTTTAACAGCAAACTGTTAAAGAAACAGTAGTGTTAAAGAGTGTTTAAACATGTTAAAGTAACAGGATTAATGTGTGGAACATGAATGGGCTCATATGTCAACATCAGGAATTAAGACGCTTTATGTTTACAGAATCATTAGATGATGCTATATTAATATTGGAAACACACTTTACTGTTCAAAATTGTTTTCATCTTCAAGGCTACTACCCAGATAGAAGGAAGGACCAATGGTAGTACTGTAATACTTGTCAAAAATGTTATTAACCATCAATACTGGAGTGCAGGAGTAACCATATACATGCAACCTCAGTTAAGACTCTTGACTAGATTGTAACTTTAATAAGGGATCTTTTAAATTGAGTGCAAAAATTCACAGATTGTGGTGGCAACATTGATTTTGTTTAATCTTTTAAGTGTCATTTGTTTTCAGTAGCTTATGACAAATCATCGTGGAAAGCTACAAGATTCTCAACAACATTCACGAATCATAAAAAGTTATTATCAAAATATGAAATTGGTTACAGCTATGTATCGCATACTTCATAATATTTATGGTTTCATTAACCCTGCTGTTCTGTTTGGGTCATATTGATCCGAAAACATTTTTATTTACTTATAATTTTCCTCCCGTTAATGATATAAGTTTCTGATT
>JAAAKQ030280294.1:0-27453 GCA_010016005.3 Zanna intricata | reverse complement strand
TATGAATAATAAACTTGTATAATGACATAAACGACTTATGAATATTTTACTTATGAGTGATGTGTTGCAACTAACTTTATGAAGTACTACGAGCTACTGGCTTGAAACATTGCTTGCTACTGACCGATTGTCTGGAATTGTACAGCCTTCTGCCGGTCTCTTCACTGTAACTGAATATGACACGAATAGAATATCAAGAACGAATGACCATGTCGGTGTCTACCTTCAACATTCTCAACGCATAGAATGTAACATAAAAATGTAATATACCATATAATATTTGATAAATACGTAATATACTATATAATATTTGATACATATAAGAACATAACAATTACAAGCTCATGAAATATTCACATATGTTCTTTGTTGATTATGTGTTACCTGCAATTGTCCCGTTGAATTCTGGTTTTTCTTAGAAAAAGTGAATTTATTTTTGATCAATTGCAATAGATGAAGTGTGGCAGTAGATAAAGTGTGAATCAGAGTTAGATAATACAGTACCATTATAATCTTTATTTACAGTACTTGTTTTTACAAATAGATCATTGGTTTACTTGGCTAGTTCAATTTTTAGGAATTTATATTTTTTTTGATTAAAAATAAATTATAATTCTTTTTAATTTATTTTGATATTCTTGTCTTTCTTGTTCAATTTCAGACAAACATTGTACTGGCTGAATATAATTGCTTTATTTGCTAAGTTAATTATCTTACACCAGTGAACAATTGTATCAAAATTTAAAATGTAATAAATAATGCAGCATGAAGGTAAACTTTGACAAGAATAAGTATTGCAGAAATAGTAGCAGGGAATATTCAAAAGTAGAAACATGATTGCAAAGATAAATTTGAAGAAGCTATCATTTAGCAATTCCCTGACACAAATGCATTTAAGATGTAAGAGTAATATTATGTTTCATTTGAATTAATTACATGATATTTATTTAAGCATCTTCTAAAATGATAAAAGTTCTTTTCTTTTCGGCAAACAACATTATGTTTTGTGAGCATGATGAATATTTTCACTTCTTTCAATTTTTACAGCTTTACATACATGGGGTCAACTACATAATTGGATTCTGATATATCAATTGATTACAAGGCACTGAAGTATATCTTACAGTTTGAGGTAAACAAATAAATTATGTGATAAAATTTAATTATTTTTATTAAAAAATAGTTAATTTTAATTAAATCTGATGAACATTTTTTTATTATTCAGCTTTGAATTATTCATAAGACTTGTGGCAGCTGACCCAGAGGATACTTACTCCAATCACAAAAACCTGAAACAATAATTCAACAAAATAATTATAAAAATCAAGAAACCTTTCTTTCATTAAGTCATGAAAAATGAGCTCTCAATAGAGGGTATTTTAATCACTCTTTAAAGATAAGGGTAGTGAATGTATATGTGTGCATGCCAAGTAATATTCAGTAGAAATTGTCTTGCAGATCTTACGCAAAAAGGAAAAATGCATTTTTAAAAAATAATCAAAATTTTTTATTTTTAATAATTTTATGATATTTACTAAACAGCAAATATAAAAGACTTTTTCTACAAGAACAATTAATTATACTTATACTTATATATGAGATATGTTCAAAAAGTGTCCAAACAAATTTTTTTTTGGAAAGCATTTGAACTTGAGTTGACGAGTGCAGCACTTATACATAGCATGCATGGATTGTTTTGTAACCTCTACAGCACATCAGTAGTCAGCTACTGTCTAGCAGCCAATTAGGATATTAAGTGAAGCATATGTTTGCCCTTTTATTTTTTGAGCATAATGAAAGAAGGTGTTGATCAATGTTTTGCCAAACGCTTGGTGATAATCAAACACAAACATTTTGGGAATAAAGCAATGGAGATTACATAATTTAAACAGTGGTATAAAGGTTTTCAAAATTTCAAACTTCAGTTGAGAATGAACAGTGTAGAGTATGCCATACACGCCAAAATCCAAATGTATAAAGCTTATAATGGAAAAACCATCAACCAATGAATAAATGTATGACCATCCAACAAATTGCAGATGACATTGGGATTAGTTCTGTAAACACTATTTTAACAAGTGATTTGTTCATGCACTGAGTAACCATGAATCTCTGCCAAAGCAGCTTAAACTTGAACAAGAAAAGATTCTTTGATATTGTAGAGGACTTGCCGGAGTGTGCCAATGGTGATCCTAACTTCCTTTAAGACCATGACAACTGGTAATGAAACTTGGATATATGAGTACAATCTATAAATAAAGACTCACCCATCACAGTGGAAGTCACTATCACCCCTCAAGACAGAAGAAAACAAGGGAAGTGAGGGGTAAAGTGAAAAAAAAGTGATCTGACCTTTTTTCTGCCGTACAGTTGCATTATGAATATACCCCAGATGACCAGACTGTCAACTAACAATAGTATCTGTAGATTCTGTGTTGTTTTTGTAAACCAGTTTGGCTCAAGAAACCAGACAGGAAATCACACAAAAGGTAGCTGCATCATGGTAGTGATGCTGTCCTTCTTTCTGCTGTACAGTTGTATTATGGATATACCCCACATGGCCATGCCAACTAAAAGTAGTGTCTGTAGGTTCTGTGTTGTCTTTGTGAAGTAGTTTGACTCAAGAAACAAGACCTTTAGTAATCACACAAAAGACAGCTGTATCATGGTAACACTCACTCATTTGTCATGTCTAATCTATGATTTTTCCAATCCACGATCACCTTATTTTTATGAACCAAACTCTCCTCAGTTAAAAATGAATCCAGCTTCCTTTAAATTCTATACAAAATTATTAATGTTAAGATATTTTATTAATGGAAAATGAAACGTATTGTGTGAAATCATCACATTTCATTGCTCCTACCTCATTTAGTTCTGGCACTATCAGAAATTTTAGAAAATCCTCTAGTATAACTCCTGTTTTACATCATACAAAAATGTTTTTTGTGTATCCCTGCTGCTTTTATCATTTTATGGAGATGTCATCAACTTCTGGGGCTTTTCCTTCTTATAGTTTAAAAGCTAGAATAAATTCTTGTTGTAGGTTGGATGTTCCTTTTTCTTCTTCTATAGCACTCCTACTGAAGTGTGTCTAGTTTAAGCTCTTTCCTTTCATATAAATTGTATACATACTCTTTGCATCTATTGAGAATTTGCTATTCTTCAAATGCACTCTGTTAATCTTTATTTTTGACAATGCAAACTTTCTTTTCCTTTTCACCAAATAAGTTTTTGTACCTATTATAGGTCTCATTTGCTCTTGCATTTCTCGATACCATTTCAATCTTTTCATTCCACCCCTCTTAAAAATCTTTTCTTTTGTTTCTCCACACGTCTTATTATTTTCTAATTGCAATACATTATCTTAGTTCTTCTGATGCGGCTTGATTCTTATACTTTATACAATAATTTTCCTTATTTACCCATTATCTCCTTGGGTGCTTTCATTTGTCACTAACAATTCTGAAATTTCTCTCATTTTTTGTTTTAAAATATGCCATTTATCATTTATGCTCAGGTTTTTTATTTGATAGTTCTTCTGTTTTTATTTAAAATATTTCTCTTGTTCTTCTACATCTTTTAGTTTATTAATTTACCATTATTTGCATTTTGCAGTTCCCCATTTTTCTTTAAATTGGGATATTTTATAACTATCACTAACATATTGTCATCAATCTAGATCTACACATCAGTAACTTTTTATGTTGTTACTAATTTTTAAAATCTTGACTTAAACTGTATTTGGTAATATCCTACATTTTTTTTATTAATTGCATTTACAATGTTATATAATTATGTAAGAAATAGTAACAAACTAAAAATTTTAAAAATATGGATACTACAGATTATAAACAAAAATCTATAAAAACTGATGAGAAAAAATGCACAATATAATCTTTGTCGACTGATATTAATGTTTAATTTATTTTTTATAGTGGAAAGACTATTTATTGAAATATAAATTATTGTTCCAAAAAAAAGTAGAGTTGCTAAAAGCATTTTAGAGGTATTTTTTATAATTTACTTTATCAATTTGTTAGTGTCCAGAAAGTGCATACGCAATTCACTTCAAGAGCTAAACTGTTGTAAACAAACCATGAGGTCTCCTTATATAAGAGTAAATAGTGTAAGAATGATTCGTTTATTAATTGATGTTTTTATTTTGTACAGACTGAATTGAAATATTTTCAAATTAATTACAAGGCAGGTATATTTAAACTTGTATCACTATTAGAAAAAACACAATAGACAATAAAATATTATAAATATTGGTAAGGGTTATAAAAAACTGAGTCAACCGGTACATAAAATTACATAACTGCAGTAAAATCTCACTACTATAAACAACAGCTAGGATAACTCTTATGCTGAACACAATATAATAATAATCTTTATCATCAATTCTAAGTATGAGGCGTGTTTTTAAAGTAAATACCGTTTTGAAATAAAGCCAATGCAGTGCTGCGGTTGGTGTCTTGCACATGCACATTGTGTACCTACATCTGTTGGCAAGCCACAGACGCCATTACGGCCAAAATCGATCATGTTTACATTTACTTTTGCATATTTAAATGCCTCTGCCAATTGAGAATCCCGCCGACTGTGAAATATGTGCTGTTATTTGTTTTCTGTGTGCTGAAGGTGAAAAACCAGTTGAAATTACAATCAGATTTGTGAAGTCTATGGACAAAACATTATGAGTGATGGAATATTATCGAAGTGGGTTAGAGCTTTCAAGAATGACCAAACAAACATTCATGATGAGGAACCTAGTGGGCGACCTTCAGTGATCACTGACTATTTGGTGTAAAATGTCGATAAAAAAAATTAAAGAAAACAGACACTTCACAATTTCTTTATTATCATTGGAGTTCCCTCAAATTTCAAGAAGTGTTCTTTATGAAATTGTTAGTGAACGGTTAAAGTACCGAAAATTGTGCTCATGTGCTTGTTGCAGCGGTTGTTAAATCAGGCGGCAAACTTTTATGATGATGGAATACAAAAGCTTGTGACCTTAATATTGAAGGCAACTATGTAGAAAAGTAGATTAAGATACTGGTTTTCATGTAAAAATAAAATAATTATGAAAAGTCTCTTTGTTTTTCTTTAATTTCAAAACGGTACTTACTTTAAAAACACGCCTCGTATTAATAATTGTTTAAGTTTATGCCTATTGAGAAAAATAACAATAACTTAATTTCAAAAAATTAACACAGTTATTCATATTCTGCAGAAAATACAACACTAAACAAGCATTAGGAATAAAATATTTCACCAGTAATGCAGATTGGCTGTTTGTGAATGAGATGTGATTCTACTAATGAAACCAATTTTACATTCTAATATAAGTTTACCATAAAATATTAGTTATATATGATTGTCTTTATGAAAATTAGCAAAGCTTTAAGATGATATCTAATAGTGATTTGTCATCTAATTAAATCTTGGGAGTCATTATTATTTTGTGATTAGTGGTTGATACAAGGCTGAGGAGTATGAATTTTAAAAAAGATTTATAAATCTATAAGATTTTATTTATGAAGCTATTAAAAGATGATTAAGTAACATTTTTATGAAAAAAAAAAATTATAAGAACGTAATTTTTTTAATGCAGATTAAAAGTGTAATAAAAGAATAATCATTGTTTAACAAGTGTCCTATCTTAAAGAAATGCAAATGTGTTTAGACAGTGATTCCTTCAACCCGTTGATGCAATTCAAAGAGTGGACAAAAATGACGTTACTTTTAAAAATAGCTACCACACAATAAAGAACATTAATCATTACTTTTGCCTGTTATTAATCTCAGATTATCACATTATTAGTTATTGTATAATGATACATATGTTAGGTCTACAGCAATGTAAACAATGCATTATTATTATTAAAAAATGTAAACTAATTTCAGTTGCATAATTTTATAATATTCATATTATTTACCACTTGAGGCCTACAGAAAATAATGTTATTTGTGTTAGTACAAGTATTTGAATTGCAATTTGGTACATATCGTGTACGATGTTATATAAACAATATCAATACTTCATAGCGATTTATAGATTTATGACACAGTTAAATTATATTTCCAACACTATTTTAACAACGATTACTTTGTCTTGTGAAACTTCATTGTTATTTTAAACGTGGCATTATTAACTGTTTGTGATAGAAATTACTTTCAGTAAGGTTGTTTTTTAATTTTGTTTAAATAACAACTATCAAGATGAAATTTATGTCTCATTTGCTTTATTACAGTGCTAGAGATTAAGGTTTTGTTTGTAAGCATTTTTAAGTATTGTGAAATTTATTAACTATGGCTAAGAGTCCATCTAACTGTAAACTTAAACACAGAAAAGTTAAAATATTAGGAGTAAGGAAAACACAATAGTTCTTAATATTTTCAATAACTTTCATGAAAAATACCTTACTTTAGACATTAAATTAGTAGAAGTGCTTACATTTGAATTAATGGATGTATCCATTTCAAGTACTGAGAGATTGCGAGCTAAAAAGAAATAATATGGGGCAGTATAGATGCCAAAGAAAAAGTAAATGTTTAAAACCTGTTTTAGGCCAATTTGACAATTTCAATAAAAATGCTGTCAAAATCAAAGTCCAAGATTTCTTTTTAACTTCTTTAATTGATGGGTTTCAAATTTACAGGAAAAAGTTGCTAAGTGCGCAGAAAAATTCTGTAATGAGATACCAAACTGATTCAGTCCCTGTGAAGATTTTTTATCCCAATCTGATTAAAGAGTAGTTGCAACTCTTCAGATGGGTAAGTGAATGAAGAATGATATTCTAAGAACTTAATCCATGATCTGTGATGACTTTAGCTACTGAAATTATGCTATGACAGATTGGATAGGTATTCTGAGCTACTGCTAAGAAGTAGCAATTATTTCAATTTTAACTGGACATAATAAAACACATTCTAAACAAAAATGAACATATTTGTACAAACTGAACCAAGCTTCATTTCAAGTGGATGAGTTTAAACTACGATGTATAAACACTGTCAAAAATATAAGGTATTCCTCAGATACATATTTCTAGGGTGATAAGGTTTAAATGTTAGCTCATTATTATTATTTAATATCTATTCAATAATATGGCTAATTTTGAATATCTTATGCTTGCTGATGATGTCTGATCTTTTACAAAATGAGGATGATTTTAATACTGAGGTAATGAAGTGAGATTTGAAATGGAGGTGAATTACCTCACTTCACCAAAACCTCAGTTTAAGGTAAACTGAGATAATGAACTAAGAAACTGAGGTAATGAAGCACTGAAGTTCTATAAATGGTACAATTCCAATATTTTTTTTTTTTATTCTTCTAATGTATATGTTGTGCAATCTGTTCAATTTTTTTTTAACCTCTGGGACCACTGTTAGGTATTTCTTCAGAGGATGAAGATGAATGATTTGTAGCGTGTGTAAAAATGCCATGCCTGACCAGGATTTGAACCTGGGACCTCTGGATGAAAGCCTGAGATGCTACCACTTGCGCCATGGAGATTGACTGGCTCTGTTCAACTAGTGAATAATAAGTAATATATAAGGATATAAGTATTCATATAAAAAACCAACTTCTACTAGGATTTGAACTTGAGAATTTTCGACTTTGGAAATCAGCTGTTGAACAAATAATTTGCAAAGACCAGTTTACCACTAGACCAGCTTGGTGGACTGGTTTAAATCTTAATACAGCTAAATATAAAATTGTAAAATATACTTATGAAAAAAATTTCATATTATCAACAAGAGCTAGTTGGAAATTAACTTCCAATCCTTGGTTTTGTGTGAAGAAAGGGGGTAACGATTCTATCTTTCCACAGTTGAATAGGCTGATTCAGTGCGGTTCTAGAAGTGTATACTGTATAGAAAATCTTGCCAACTGTGATGTGCATACCGTCATCAATTTCCTTCACACATCAGTTTTATGGGACCATAAAGGTATGATTTTGATGATTTTTTGGAAAGAGCATAACAATTAATGCTAAAACTTACTGTGACATGTTGAAAAAATTGAGAAAGGCCATACAAAATAAATGATGTAGCATGCTGAATTCAGTCATCGTTTTTCTTGATGACAATGCTTGCCTGCATAAGTAATACGCATTTAACATCAAATGGACAGTCTCAAATAGTTTTTAACATCTATCCATTCAGCCCTGAATTGGCTCTCGGTGATTATCACCTTTTCTAGAAAATGAGGAAATGGTTAGCGATGCAGTGTTTTGAAAATGAAGAGAAGTTGAAAAAAGGTATTAGTATCTGGCTTAATTTGCAGGCAGCAGAATTTTATCACAAGGGTATTCAAAAACTTGTTCAAAGATATTACAAGTGTCTTAATTTGTAAGCAGTTATTTAGCTAAATATGTAAATAATAAATTGGTGCTTTATTTTAGTAACAAATCGAAGTTGCTTTCTGAATAGCCTCTGTATTTATAAAATTAATAATAACAATTTTACTCAAGAACATACATCTTAACTTCTGCATGTTGTACTTGAAAGCCATCTGACTTTTATGCCAGATACTGACCACATGGCATAAATAATTTACACTATTATTGTCTTCTACAATATAAAATGCTCAGCTTTATAAAATATCAGCTTAGAGTTCGAAGCTGCTGCAGGTCTTGAATTGATTACACTTACAAATACAAAAAATTACTAAAAACAGAAAAATATATCTTCCCTATATCTTCACAGTCGCAAAAGTAAACGTAAACTAATTAAATAGTTACAAGTCACTTACTAATAAACAATTATGTATTCTAATTAATCAGAAAAATAATGTAAATTATAAAAACGTTTTCATGTACAACAATTATAAACATATTTCGAAAAAAGTTATGAATTCAAATTTACAACAGAGGAGGGAAATCTTCCTAAGAAACAATTAATTTATACATTTATTTAATGAACAATTCAAAAATTTTGGTTGAAATTGTGAAAAAAAAAAAACAGACATTTAAAAAATTATGACACAAATATAAAAACCTAGAAGTTGTTTTTAAGCAAACAAATAATAAAAACATAAAACTATAACTTAATATATAGTCATTAAAAATTAATATTTTTGTGCATCAATCACCACCACTGACTAACAAGGATATCAATAAAATTTATAAAAACAAATCTTAAGTTATATAAATAATTTTAATGATTACCATGCTGTTTTGACCATATTGATTTACTCTGGGAACTAATTTCACATTTTTCTTCAGACTCACTTAAATTAGAGCCAAAAAGCATATCAGCAGTATATATTGTGTCTGATGTAGATATACATTCTTCGGTTTTTGTGTAGGCTTTAACCAGTTGTATAATACCACACTTTGCATCTTGATCAAGAGAAGGATTCAGAAGGTCAAGTAATCTGCGAAATACAATATACACACATGAAAATATAATTTTCAATAATAATCCACTACCACTAAATTATCATCCATAGATAATTAATTGCAATAATTAATTTCATTTTATAGTGATTCTTAGTTTGACCTGGCATGCGTGACATAAAATGTTAGTCTCGGGAATAAATATGCCACCTTTAGCAATTGTACCTATAAACATGTTATTTAATGTACTGGTAGAGAAGCAATAATCTGTCACAAAACTAATGAAAAGAAAGAAGATTCAATGGAATGATTCTGAATTGATCAACTTCTGAAGAGATGAATTCAAGAAATTCCCACAAACAAAAAGTGATGGCAAGAATTTTCTGGAACCAGAAAGCTTCTTATTGGTGATTTCTTGTTAAAAGGAACAGCAATAAATTTACAGGCTGACAATATAATTTTTAATTAGCCATTATGTAAGAAAAAAAATGATATTGCTTATTGTCAAGTGGGATATTTTCCTTCACAATAATGCTTATCCACACTTGGCTGCAATAAAAATGTCATTAAGAAGCTTTTGAAAGCCCACCAGTAAGACCTTTCTGCTGATAAAAATTTTCATTTATTTTCTAAAATTAAGTCAGTTTTAGTTGGTATTCATTATGGAAATGATAAAATCAAAAAACTGTCGTAACACATTAATTAGTGGTAGATGGCTATAAATAAAAAAACTCATGCAGTAAATATCTGAACTTAAATATTATATGAAAAACGTAAAGAAAGTTGAAGTAATTATAATAAATAGATGATTATAAATTACTGTTTAATTAAAATTTATTATGGCAAAACTTCTTTGACTTTTTAGATGATCTTCTAACAATATAGTTCTGGGCTCAATCTGGTTTCATTAAAAAAACATTTAATGCATAAGATATACTATTTAACTTATATATTTCTATCCTATATAGCATATGTAACAACATGTGAAATTGGTATTAATATAAGATAAAAGTCTCTTTCATATTTTTTATATTTGTAGGAACTGTCGGGTGAGTTTTACAGTTCAGACATATTCCTACTTTATTACGTAAGTTACAATTTGGCAACATGGTTCTTTTTAATTTTTGTGAAAAGATAGTTTGTTTATCTGGCACTTTTATCACAGTATAGTTAATAAATATAAAAGAAAATAGAAAAAATAATTATTTATTTTAAAAATTGCATGTGCACTACAATGTTAATAAAAAAAAAATTGGACAAGACATGTCATTTAAATTAATAATCTCTTATCAGAGTAAATAATAATTTGGAATTATGCACAGGAGTAAATTATAATATCTCATATAATAATTTGTTTTGCTATAGGCATTTTAAATTTATAGACAAGGGTTGGTTTTTTCAACCTCCAATCATGAATCTAAGTAAACAAGAGATAGGTGGGAACAAGGCCTGTGCATCACGTGAGTGATACGCAAACCCTCCCTTCTCCAAACACAACCTCTGCCATTGCTGGCTCCATTGCATCACTTTGAGCCGAGCTATGAGCAACTGAACATGGCTGCTGTGATAGATGCTACCACCAAGTGTTAGTTGTGAAGTTTGATACATTTTCTATAAGCAGAAGGATGTAGTGCCGCTGAAATCCATTGCAGAATAGATCTTCTGATATATATCAGTGATAGTAGTGTACAGGAATGGGGTAGGAAATGTAAATATGGGTGAACAGAAGTACATGAAGAAGGTGAGCAAGGGCCCAAGTCTGTTGCCATTATACATCTGTTAGCATGTTAATGGTTTTGTCCATGACAAATGGAGGTGTATGATAAGTGAACTTTTGGCAGAAATCCCAGAAATTTCAAGGTCTTCTCTGTACACAATTGTTACTAAAGACCTAAGATATCAGAAATGGTTTTATGTAGGGTCCCAGAAGTATTGAGTGACGATCACAAAATGCAGTGAATTACATTAGCTTAACGTTATTCATGCCCTATGATGAGGGGGTAAAGTTTTTAAAATCTTCATTATTGTTGATGGGACTTGGATCCAGGAAGACAATCCAGAAACCAAAGAAAAGTCCAAGCAGTGGATGCACATTTCTCTAAAAACAAGCTGAAAAGTTCAAACAGACAAGAAGCAAGAGGAAAACATGGCTACAGATTTTTGGGAGAATAAAGATGTTTTGTTGGTTAACTTTATGGAGCACAAAACACCAATAACAAAATAAGTTTATTGAAAATCTTTACGTTGCCTCCGCAGACTGATCTGAAACAAACAAAGAGGCATACTCTCATTTGTCACGGTTTTGATCAACAACAATGCACAACCACACTGTGCCAATGTGACAAGACCTTCCCAAATAATTCAAGTGGGAAGTTTTTGGCCATCAACCAGTCCAGACCTAGCTCCTAGGAATTTTCATCTCTTTGAAGAACTGAAGGCATGGTTGGGCAGACAACTCTTTGTCACCAATGAAGAACTTCAGGAGGCTGTCAAGACGTACCTTACCTCACCAGCAGCAAATTTCTTTGAAGAGGGCATTGGAAAGCTCATGTCACGATATGACAAATGCCTCAATTGTTTTGGTGATTATACAATAAAATAAGTTAGATACTACTCAAATTTTAATAATAAAATTTATTGTTATATCAATATGTCTTCTTTTTATAGCCCATTAGAGGTTGAAAAAAAAATAATAATAGTCTTCGTAAAATATACACATTTTATTTGTTTTATCTATCCAAAGAAAAATGCAGCTTGGGATTACTAATACAGTCTTATACCGAAAATTTATACTGTAAATATAATTTTTCAGGGTATGACTAAAAAGATATACTTCTTTTTATATAGTACTATTAAAAAGCTATTATGTATGTTATATAAAGCTATTACACAATAAAACAAATTTGACATGACTTATTGTCTAGTGGGACTTTTGTTGATTTAAGTCTTCTGGTTGTACTGCTATAGAAATTGAAATATAAAATTTCTTGCCCTCATTTACCCAACAACTATTCCTTACTTATAAACATGTTCTCTTTCCTTTTGGAAATTCTTTCCCCTCCTGCCTACTTCCTACCTATCTTTCTGTTAGCCAGTATAAATAGTTATAAATGCAAAAAAATACCAATGGTAAATTTGCATTTTTAAGCAGTTGTAGCATGGTTGTATGGAAACATCATACTATGGAAATAGTTTCAATTTATTGCAAGTTAATGTTATTACTTTTAGTACTGAGAAAACTTTGGTTCATAGTCAACTTTTACCAGATCAATGCACATCTGTCTAAAAAGACTTGTTTGAACATTTTGAATTATATTCATAACTAACCTGTTTACATTAACATATTTAGATGAAAGATAATCTATAAAGCTACAAAAAATTATTCATAGGATAAATAAATGTAATCAATGAAATGACAGTGCGATATACATTACAATATAATACTCTTGTAGGTTCTACAACCTATTTAGTACTCGCAATTATATAATTAACATAATTCATCTCAAATCTTGAAACCTGATAGAAAAAGAATCAGGTCGTGCCTAGATGTTACAGTGAGAATGACAAGAAGCAAAGGAAGTTAAAAAACTTATTTAATTAGATTAAACTATATAACTGGGTTAACCTTATTGTTTAATTTGAACAATATAATTACTCAAAATTTCAAACAACAGTTAATTTCAAATCAGAAATCTTAAAGTGAAGGTAGATTGCTTGTATAAATGTTAGTAGAATAATACATAATATCCAGTCTACAAGCATGAAATGGACAAAAGAAGGTAATCTCAATCAATAAAAAAAAAAATTTAATAAATATTATAATATTTATTTCTTTTCAGCATACCCCGTAAAACTAAAAATATGTAAATAATAGCATAGTAACAATCTATGATGGTATTTAAATGAACATGTTAATATAAATAAGAAAAAATTTCACAGTAGATGAAAAATGTAAAACAAAACCTTTTTCCAGTTGAAAGACATGAGGATTCTGGAAATATACCTGTTAGGTACATTGTAATCAATCAATATCTGGAAGCTGTATCAGATTTGATAGGTACAATTATAACATGTCAAATGTATATAAAACGTTCTATAAAAATATCTTTACGTCATGTTACAGTAGCGAACAAACTAATCAGAAGAAAGGGAATTTTTGTTCTGTTGTAAGGAATTTTCATTCTGTGGGAGACTGTTTGTGCAAGCTGTTGGGTGTGGTTCTTATTACACACAAACAGAATTTTTTTAAAAATAAAAAGAATGTATTAAAAAAAATTTTAATTACTTATTCGGGAACTGCGAAATGATGTTCTGGACTTTGTTTCAACAGATAAATTCAGTATATTTGTAATATTGCCATAATAATAGTAACATGAGTCCCTCAATACATTATAATTAAACACTTAGATTATTACACACATTAACTTGCTGTAGCAGATCCGACGAAATTCAGATTTGGAGAGGCCTCTAATATAAAAAGAAAATTCTCATACCTGCAACACTTTCATAATAATCAAATCTGTCCTTTTTACTTTACATTTTATACTTATTCAACACTACAACTGAACATCCCTACGATGTTGTTGCAGCCAGGTCTCAAGATGGAAGAAGACTTTTTTCTTTTTCCTGATGTCCAACCTCTACCACTTTCCTGTCTAACACTCTGTTCATGTGAGCTTGTGGATACACATAAATGCAGAGTTACAAACAATTAGTTCCCACAGAAAACATGACATCATACAGCTACATAATTCTATTTTTAGAAAGGAGTGCATAGTATTTTATTAACACTTAAATTGTTTTGTTTTAAAACTTATTACACTGACATAATGAATTTATTTAACTAAGATTATAAAAAAAAAATATGTACTGTACTAAAGTAACATTTTGAAGACAAAGAAATAATTCAAATTATACAATTTACTTAAATTCTAAAAAATCTTATCAAAAATTTATAATGATCACGCTTTTTGTTTGGTGTTTCAGGTAGTTTTGTTAGTTCATATAAAAACAGAATTAGTGGTTTCTGTGCTTTTATAATTCATTTTCAATTAGTTTTTGGTGACCTTGTAAGTTTCTGTTATAAGTTTGTTATTCATTTAATACATTGGATATAACCCCACGAAAGCGGTAAAAAGTTGTTGCTTTTTCCCGACAGACACACATGACTAAAAGACAGATTGTCAGAGAGTGTAGGATGGGGTTAGGTACTGAAAATGAAATCGTGAAAAGGATTTAGGAAACATGTTCTGTCTCTCCAAAGAAAAAATGTGGATGGAAAAAGAAAACCATGCCTATACAGGATTGTTTACTAATAAGGAGAAAAATTAATTTCTGATTGTCAGCTTTGACCTTAATAGGGACATGAGAGCCAGTGGGACTAATGTTTCTGATATGACAGTTCATAGAAGATTTTTGGCAGTGGGAAGGACTGTTCGGAAACCTAAAAAGAAGCAGTTACTGATACAGGTTACGAAGACAAAAAGACTTAAATAGGCAAAGGAACATAAAGAATAGACTATTGAGATGTGAAAAAGTTATTTTTTTCAGATGAGATTCATTTCTTTGTCCAAGGGAGAGAGTAGCCTACATTCATAGGTCAGCAGATGAGAAAACTACTACTTCAGCAAATCTTCAACAAGCTTCCAAACACCCAGCCAAAAAGATGTTTCACACTTAAGTGCCAGGAGCACTTATGCCTGTGGATGGGTTATGAAATCGGACCAGTACATTAACATATGCCACAGAAAAATAGTCTCATTTATCCAGAAGAATCCAGAACTCATTTTCCAACGGGCCTTGCACTATGTCACACGTCAAAAATGCAAAAGAGATCTCTCCAAAAACCAAAAAATTTGAGTGCTTTTATAGCCAGGGAATTCTCCTGATCTGAATCCCATTGAAAATTTATGGTCCATACTCAAAAGAAGACTTGGGAAAATGAATTGCAGCACAAAAACTGACCTTATTAGTTCAGCGATGCAGGTTTGGTTTCGTGATGAAATCAAAATTCAATGTTCTACCTTAGTGGAATCAATGCCAAAAAGGATTAATAAGATAATCAAAAAACACAAAGGAGGACACAAACTATTAAATTTGAGTAAGTTTGACTTAAATATTTTTTTTTTTTAAATAAAATTTTCTGTTAAAAGTACCGTGTTTGAATTAATTTGTTCACCACTGTATATGTTTACATATTGATTATTTCTCTGATAAAAAATTGAACTTTTTCATTGTTATGTATCACTTATTGACAAACATGTAACTAAAAGTAAATAATCATAGTAATTTTTTAAAACTATTTATATCACTTAAACAAAAATGACATTACATTTGCATTAAATTGTATGTGAATATATATGAATGAATGCGTATACAATGTTTAAAAACGAAATGTCTTTAACATAAAAAATATTTATCAGATGTAATAATATTATATTATATTGTATAATGCTATAATGTATTTAAACCATAATTCATGTACTTTTTATGGATTTCAATTAAAATGCTAGTATTCATCAGAATTTTATTTCAGTCATATTTAATTAATTAAAATGTTGTTCAAACTTCTATATATTTTTATAAACATACAAAAGGGAAAATCTTTTCCTTAATTTTATTTAACCTATCAATCGAAAAAATCAATTATTCACTGTTTTTGTACAGAATAAAAATTTGTAAAAATAAAGGCAATTTAACAGTTATATCACAGTGAAATGGATAGATCAATGCAGTCACGCCACAGTTTACGCGAAAAGAGAGCTGTTCATCATCTCATCACATTATTTGTTCTATAATTGTGAATCATATGATTTTGTTAAAAAAAAGTACGTTATTTTTAGTAATATAAATAAAAAGAAAAAATAATTTATGATTTGACAGTGAGCTAAAAAAATTAGTCAATTTTATTTCATGGTGTTATATAAGATCTAGCCTAGAATCTGCTAAAAAAATATTTCATATATTCCCTAATGCAAGAGTAATTTTGTTTGATCAAATCTTTTTTGAAATATTTATCAAAATGAAGGCAATTTATTAAATATTTAATTAATTTTTTTAAGTTTAGATAATTTCATTGTTTCCCTAAATAAGTAATTCATAATTACTCTTATACACACACAAACACAATAAATCATTCATTACTTATTTTGTAAAACTAGTGGTAATCTTAAAGTTACATTTCTTTTGAAGAATTTTATAAGTTTAAAATTCTAATTTATTTACCCAAAAAATCTTTGAAGCGTTTTAAAACACCTTTCAAAATTGTTTATAAATATAAAATTTGTCTAATGTTTCAATAAGTAGTACACTAAGAATGAATCAAATTCTTAAAATCAAATGAAACACATTCTTAAGCACATCCACCAAGAACAAAATCATGTTCAAATAACAATCCTGGGGAAGCAGCTTATGTAGAGGTATGGCACTGTTTAGACACATTTAAATGGTTTAACAACATAATCAAACAGCCAAACTAATAAAGTTCATAAATCATGCTAACTATACAGAAGCTAATGAATATCAAAAGATTACCTTGGCAAAAAGATGATGGTGTAGATGTTTGGTGACATAGTAACTTTGTTCACTGTATTTTCTAAAATATGATTATTCAAGATGATATTTTTACTTAAATTTAAATTTCTTAAAACATATCTGCTACGTACTTTTTCTACATCAACATTATATTCATCCCTTTGTAAGAAAAATGATGCAAATTTTCTATTTTCTCTCATTTCTACAAATATGTCAATTTCATCTGATGGGGTACATAATGATTCAGTTAAATGGGATATCCAACAAGCAGCAACCAACTGCCTTGAAGTAATATTGTCCTCAACAGAAATAACAGCTAACTTTTGTATAAGATTAGGCAGTAACTGAGCTTTATGAAATGTTTCAAGCACATCTCTCCATAATGAAGATAAACTTCCATGTAAGGAATGCCCATCAGCTGAAAATTACAGAAAGAGTATTAAAAACACTTTTCTAGAAATTCAATTTATTAAAAGAAATGAATAAAGTGGATGCCATTAAATATACAACAAAGGTGGTGATACATTAAATAGACTTCAGAGAAAAAATCATTAAGTTTATATGATAAAATGTAATTCATAGAAAGAATGAATCTAAGACAAAATTAAATTGAGGAAGAAAAAATAAAAAAATAATATAAAGCATGATAAAGGTGTAAAGGGCTCCCACTCTGTATAAAAATAATGGGATCCAGAAAGGTATCATTGGTACATAATAAGGAATAATATTATCTCTTCCCCACTTTTCAAAATCTATTTTGTATAAACAGAAAGTACGTACGATATGTTATCGATTTATTATTAACTAAGGTGTTATTATTGGAGATTAAATTAACAACATATAAAAAACTGAATAAAGTTGTTATGAAAGTGAAATAAGAATTTAAAATAAAAATAAAAAGATGGTGATAGTAGCATTGAAGCAAATAGAACAGGAAATAATGGTAACATTTAGGAAACTTGATATGGAGAAGGAAGAAACAAATTACTCCATAGGAACTTAGAAAATAGATTGAGTTGATTTTTTTTACTAATAGAAGACAAAAGAAAAAAAATTAAGATGTAACATACTACATAAAGATTAAACAAGGAAGTAAATAAAAGGAACACAGAAGAGGTCACAATGGTCATGAGTAGAATAAACAGAGAGTACAGGAATGAGAATCTCAAAGCTATTAAAGGCTTGAAGAGTATCTCAACTAACAAAAAGGCAGGGAAAGTTAATTAATTATGAAAACATTAGATGTAAATTAATTATGCAAGTTATAATGTTCAATCCAAAGTTATGGATATTTAGACTAAACATTTTTATAGAGCAAAAAGAACACAGAATTTGGCAGAAGTAAGAAAAACAAGTTAAAAGAATATAATACATCCATTTTAACTAAGATTGTCTCTCAAAAACACTAATTGTAATAAACAGGATTATTTTTAAAGGTATAAATTCACACACATTAACCTTTTGCTAATAGAATAAATACATTTGCAAACATTTTTCAATTAATTCATCATGCTTTTAATGAAGTATTATTTACTTACAATAAAATGTGTGATCATACGTTGTAGGAAGAAAAAGTTCACAATCAATTAGAGTTTTAATAAAAACATTTTCTGAATGATAATCACTAATACCATTCCGTGGAAATAATTTTGTTAGATAACTGTTCAGAAATATTAAGACTGCGCTGATTTTTGCAACTGACTTTCCACAAGTTCCATCGTTAATTAAGTAAGATTCTAATGTGGTTAAGGCAAATACGTTTTCTGGAGATGATATATCATAATCATTTAAAATGTTTTTTCTTTTTTGCAGTGATGATAAATGCAGCCTGTTAGTACATTTAAAAATACAGAAACATTAATTAATGTCAATTAAAAACTAAAATGATTGGCAGTTAGTTTCCCTGCTTGTTAAAAAGAAAAATATATGTTAATAGCAGAAAGACTAATTAATAATTGATGACATTTTAAAAACTAATTTCATCAGAAAAACATTTTGTCAATAGCATGTGTATGAATTATTATTGATAATAATTTGAAATTGTTTTAAACTACTGTTTTACAAATGCCTAAAAAGAGTTGCAATACCAATAAACACTTTCTCAGTTAATAAAAAGAAAAGGGATACCAGAAAAAAAAATAATGCTGGTCCTAATTAACAAGAATGAGAAATAAAACAAAATACTTCTTAACGGATTGAAATTAAGAACTGCTACCAAGCAGTCAGCAATTAATTCTCCAAAGAATGGAGCAAATCTTTGAAAGAATGATCTTCAAGGATACAAAGCATTTATAGAGGTCAATGTAATTTTTTTAAAGTAAGGTTCTACAAAAAAAAAAAAAAATTTGTTTTTTTTATGAATTTTTAAAGTAATTAAACAATGAAACTCACTTAAGGAGAATCTTATTAAAGAGAATGAAGCATTAAAATATTTTGACATATATAAAATGGAAATACAGTGAAATTCCTATAACTCGAATATTCAAGGGAATAAAAAAAAAATTTGACTTACGGAAACATACATGTTATGAAATTACTACCCACTGTAAATTCACTGACTTTAAATATACAGCACTATTTAAGAAAATATTATCCATATGCAGTCTTATCATAATACCACAGCAATATTATTACATAACATGATTCAGCATTATAAACATAGTATACAATACATAATACTGATAAGTATGCATATATAGTATGTATGTAATTAAATTAAATTTAACTACCTGAGGAGTATTCTATTACCACGGACACTAACAAAATGTAGGCTAATAAACACACACAAAAATACTGAATATATTAATCACATTTTTTCTCTCTGATGATCAGTTAATTGCACAAAAATCATTAATGAAAAAAACAAAAGGCTGTACTTATTACAGATAGTTAAAAATATCATTACTATATTGTGTATAAAATAAAGTTCAGTTTTTAAATTTTACGATTGTGTTTTTAAAAGTTTTTCAAATAAAATTAAAAAAGTATTAAAATTGTAAAAAATAAAATAAAAAGGAAGGGTTCTTTTATAAAAAAAAAATTAATTTAATTAAAAATGGTTGATAGTTGCCTAACATTTCTTCTGATACAGTGTGTAGTCAACCATTTTTACTTCCTTGTTCAAAGTAAAGGGAGTATAGTGATCACAAAAAATTTCGGTTTTCAGATCAGATTTCAATGGAAATATACATTTTTACCATTCCTAAATCCATTTTGACTAGTTTTGGCATGATGTATGTACGTATGCATGTATCTCACATAAGTCAAAAAAGATCAGGTGTAGGATGTTGAAATTTTTGATTTAGGACTATTGTAGCATATAGTTGTGCACATCTCCTTTAGGTTGCAATTGATTGAACCAAAAAAGCCCAAAATCCAAATGTTTTTGACTTTTTTAACTGCAGTCGAGAGATTTTCAACTACTTATATATGGTACCTATTTTTCATTGGTTCCATTTATAGACAAATAAAAATTTTAATTCAAGAAATATTTGGTTCTTGCAAGGGGAAGGCACATCAGTTCAAATGAAACTTCATTTCCTTTTATTTTAACTTTTTTTTTTTTAAATTTAAATATATTGATTTATTAATAATTATTAACCTCTGACTTTAAAAAAAATTACAATAAATAATAATTCAATAATAGCAATAAAAAAAATCAGAAGTTATTAGTGAAATAAAATTGTATGTACTTTTAAAAATGTGTATATGTAATTTAATAGGCATACAAGGAAGTCATGTAATGTCCACACCAGATTTGGTGAAACAATTGATTATTTAATATTAATTGAAAATTACAGTTCAGAATTGCATTATTTTTATTTATGCATTTGTTTCAGCCTAATTGATAATAAATATCACTATAAAATTTAGTAACTTTCTCCCGTTTTGTTTTTGTTTTCATTTAGTGAATGGTTATATCATAAGAATTTAAAAAACATAGCATTAGATAGATATATGTCTTATATGTATTTAAAAATAATAAAGGGATTTTTACTATAATCAAATATTTCAGGTAAGATTTTCGAGTTAATAATTGTATAAATATTTGATGTTAATAAATACTAATATTTTAGCAACTGTGTAACTGTTCACTTTATTAAAGAATTGGAGGATCATATCTCACTTTCAAATGAAATAAATTTAAATGAACTGCAGTAAAAATGTGAACGTGTAATTTAATAGGCGTACAAGGAAGGCATGTGATATTCACATCAGATTTTTTATATTTGCCACCATAGAAAAAACCAATTTTGGTATATCATTTTTTGACTTAAAAAATCGTTAAATAAGACTTAATGTTATCTATAACTTCCATTAAAGTTGTGATGCAGTATGCAAGGTAGTTCATTTCTGTCGTTATTCGAATTGGTTTCAATGGTATCATTCTCATTTGTCTTTGCGTTAATCGTATTGATTACAATACATCATTGTCAGTAGAGAATTCAGCTACTAATGAATTTTCATCTACAGAAACATAATCCAAAAAATGTTACATTACTGGGTACTTGCAAAACATCGGTAACCATCTGCCATTCATTATCATTTTCACTCATCATCATCACTATTGCTGTTGCTATAACAAAGGTTTTCACAGCAAGTTTGTTCACATTCTGACAACAACAACAAACAGGTTGTGAGTTTTTAAAAACAGCTTTTTTAAAACAGTTAAAAATTGTTAGCTCAGTCACATCATTTCAAGATTTTTTTTAACTTCCCATTGACAATGAAGAAGATTAATTTCTGGTTTTTGTTTCTTTTCAACCATCTCTAGCGTTTTCATTATAATCCTTTGCCTGTAAATTTGCTTAAAATTTTGTATAATTCCTTGATTCATCAATTGGAGTTAAGAGATAACACTTGGTGCAAAGAAAATGCATTTTATTGATAACAATTCCAGAGGAAACGATTACAGATGTGCCAGGAAGTAGTCAATAAATAGAACAATCTTTCTATTTTTTGAATGATAATAATGATCCAATATGAATAACCATTTTCTGAAGTTTAACTAATAACCCCTACTTTTCTATGAGCTTTATACTGAATTAGCAAAGATTTAATGTTAGTGAAACAACATGGTTTTTTCAATTTACCAATTAAAAGAAGTTTCAAATTTTCTGTCCCCAATATGTTCACACCTAAAACAATTGTGATGGAGTCTTTACTTCATTTCCCACCATGGCATTTATCGCCTTTAAAAATTAATATTTTGTCAGGTACGTTAAACATTTGTAAAACAGTCCAGTTTCGTTATAAATGTCAAATTTAATAGCGCATTCAAGGGTTTCCCTCATCGTCGGTTAATAAATGTTTTTTTTTTAAATCACACAATGAACTCAATAAACATTAAGTATGTCGAATTTGAGTACTATATGTGTGGCTAGCCACATGGGATATTTATTTTAATTTTTGACCACATATTTTTATAATATCGATAATTTTAATGTTCTGAGTTCAATGTGACTTAAAAAAACATTTATTAACTGACAATGAGGGAAAGCCTTGAAAGCGATATTAAAATGAAAAAACAATAAGGTAAGAGGCATTGTTGAACTCTGTACTGTTGGAGGAACGTCTGTGTTATGTTTTTGTCTTAGACATAATTAGTACAGAGGAAAATATAGACAAATACAATACCAAAAAAAAAATTTATTTAACTAATACATACTGCATATATATGTTGGTGAAAATTTTGTTTTTTAAATTGAAAATTATTTTATCTTTTAATTCTTTCTAATTTATTTCATTATAAATTTACAAAATAATAGCTTATCTTTAAAATACATAGCTTTTGTTTAACCTTTGCCACTTTTTTTTTGTGAAGATATTTTAAACTCAACACGCTTACTACATGTTTTAAACTGTCTTTTATGAGGTCCAACCCAAAGTTCTTCTTTTACAAGACTTTTGTCTATGTTTCTTCCTTAATCTTAAAATCTTATTTTGTACTAAATCAATCTACCTACTTTTCAACATTTCTTCATAATAAATCTCAAAAATGTTCCTTTTTTTCATGTTTTGCAACCACCTTTGAGAATTAAAAAAATATATTTTATTTTAGCATTTTAAAGAATTTATTTTTAATTCTTCACTGTACACTTATACAAGCAAACTTCTCTTCCGTAAAAGAGCTCTACTTTGTTGTGCGCTACCCACTTTTGATATTTAACTGTTTCAAACACTGTTTCTAATTTTCTACCTAAACTTCTAATACATTATGTTCCCTATCTTAAAATTATTTACAGTCAATATCCTTCTTTCTGTTACCTTTATAACATTTGTTCTATTTTTATTTATTTCCAAGGTGAATTTCTCTTCTAGTAATTAATTCATAAAAATCAGTGCTTCAAACTCATTTATCGAAAAATAACAATATACTTACCTATATAGAGTGAATATAAAAGGTCTTACAATATTTTGGTAATGTATAACTAACATAAATTACTATACTATAAATTATAGTTAATATGAGGGTCATTCGAAAAGTAAAGAACATTTTGATCACACAAACCACACAATTTCACCACCACCTTCACTGCCAAGTGATTGATCTTCTACTCACCTTGGGCCAGTCTGGCACTAACAGTGGCCAATACAGTCGTGTTCTGATTATTTGTACACCTTTAAAATATGCGACAAAATTAATGATCCCGCCTAGTGTAAGATTTGAAGTGTAATACGTTTTTTGAACATGAAAGGAGTGCAACCTATCAACATTTACAGACAAATAATGGTAGTTTATGGTTAATGTGATGAACGAAACCATTTTCAGTTGTAAATGGTGCAATATGTTTAATGGTAGACGGATGAATGTTCACGATGAAGAGCACTAGGGCTGACCTTCAGCTGTGAATGACAAACTCAAATCAAGGATTGAGGAAAAAATTCAACAGGATAGACGTTTCGATAGATGGACTAAATTCATTCTTGCCTGAAATTTCATGAACTGTTTTTATGAAATTGTTAGTTGTGACTTGGGTTACAAAAATTGTGTGCAAGATGGGTCCCTTGAATTTTGACGGAAGAACGCAAAAAGAAAAGAATGGGAGCTGCACTAATTTTTGATGGAGATGAGTTTTTGAACCACATTGTAATTGGTGACTGGATTTTGCATATCACTTCAGAAACAAAATGTCAGTCAATGGTTTGGCATCATTCCTGTTTTCCATCAAAACCGAAAAAAGCAAAACAAATTTTGAGTCCCAGAAAAGTTATGGCTACAGTGTTCTGGGATCGAAAGGGTGTTTTACTCATCGATTACATGCCTAGAGGAGAAACCATAAATGCAGCGGCCTACTGTTAGATGCTTCTGCCATGCCATTAAAAACAAATAACTCAGATTGTTGTCTAGCAGCATTGTGCTTCTGCACAATAATGCACGATCAAATTCTGCTGCATTGACAAAGAACTTGCTGCAACAGTTTCTATGGGAGCCTTTTGATCATCCACTCTGTAGCCCGAACTTGGGCCTTAGTGATTTCCATCTGTTTCCCAAAATGAATGCTTTTTGGGTGAGAACTAGGATGTTAGTTTCAGGAGAACTGAAAGAGGGTGTTAGTGAGTGGTTAAACAACTTTGGTGGCAACTGAGTATGCAGAAGGCATAGCAAAATTTGTATGAAAAGTGTATAAATTATGTAGAAAAGTGTAGATTACATAGAAAAATAGTTTATATATCAGATATTTTGTAAAAAAAATTTTGTTTGGCTACAATAAAAAAATGTCATAATAAAAAAAAAAAAAAAATTTTTTACTTTCTGAATGACCTCTGAATAAATTTAATTAAAAAATAAATTTTTATAGATTTAGTGTTTTTCAAATCAAAATTTGTTACTCAGAAAAAACTGTGTTAATTTAATGAAATTTGGGATATTTTTTAAAATTAATATCCTGTACAAAATAAATAAGGAAATTTTATTTTCATGAAATTAAAAATTGCAGCAAACATAATTTTTCTCTTCACAATAGCACAAAACTAATATTTTTGGAAGTAAAGGTTTATTAACTAGAATTTTAATAATTTAATTGTATATAAAACCAAAACTTGCTTTTACAAATCAAACTTGAAACAGTCGAGTTATAATGGAAAACATTGTAAGTCAAAGTTCAAATTACAATTCCATCCCAATTTTTCTCCTCCTAATATTATTAGATAATAATATTAGATTAATCTGAATATGACAATATTAGTCATTAACATTAATATATTTGATATTACTCCAATACTACTAAACTGATGATACCTGATAAAAACTCTTAACAATATTAATTATTATTGAAAAACCATATGTGCTTATGTTAAGGACACATTGCCAGAATATTGTATGACCCTTTTTTTCATACTGTGAAAGATTATTAAGCCGACCATAAATATTATGTTAACTACAGAAAAAAAATTGTAAAAATAACATAACAGAATCACAGTGAATATACACTATAAGATATATTCTATATTATCATGACCCTTATCATAAGGCTAACTAGCAACTACGCAATTACTAGTTGAAAGACCACCTTCTAAAAATACATAACCGTACTAATTAAATTAAAAAACATGAAGTTTGAGACTTACAAAGATTCCCTTTTTATTACTGCTGCATTGATATTTAACAAACAAACATTTGGGCTAATTATTCATGATGCTGTGTGTTATAAAATATATTAGTGATTATAAAATATATAATACATAGTGATTATAAAATATATTATCACATCAAAAATAAATCGCATAGAAAAATTATATCAAATAGTCGCAACATTATTAAAGGGCATAGTGTCAAAATAACAGAGAGTAAGTTTGGTTTTTAAATTAATTTGTTATTAGACAAAATTTAATATTAATGTTTCCATGCTATGTATTTTACAGCAAATATTGATTAGGATATTTGCATCTGTTTGAAAAACTATTAATAAAACTACAATCATCACCATGATGCTGTCATATCCACAGAAGTGACTTTCTTCAGCAGAGAAATTGTGAGCTGTCAGCTACGCACATGTAACTGCACTGCTCCTTTTCTTGTCACAGCTTTTCCAGCAGATAAAAATTCTCAGCAGATCAGCAGTACATCTTTAGTTTAATAGTTATAATGCTGAAGAAAATTGATGACAAATAACAAATAATGAAGTTAATTAATAAAATTTTATAATTTGTCTATCAAAAGACTTGTTTCAACAATAACATTTTGTAAGGAAACTTATACAACAAGAATGTGATTATATGCAGTGGATAACAAAAAAAAAAAAGTAAAAAAATAAATAATGAAGGTTTAAAATTTCTGGACAACATTAAAAAAGTGTAAGCAATTATGAATGCTGAAAAACTTCAAATGCAGTCAAAGATCTTTTTATAATCAATTCCACACAAAAGAAGAACATACATACCACAGAAAAGTTAATGCTGGAATACTACTAATGGTAACATTATATATCAGAATCTTTACATGAAGGTCTGACTTTATTATAAATTTAAGATAAAAAAAACAAAAACTAAGTTATTGTACATATATTACATTAAAACTAAGGTGCCATAAAACAAAAATATATTCCATAATATAAATTAAAATAACAATTACCTCAAAGACCTGTTTGGTATCTCACCAATAGTGTTATAGTTTGCATATTTATATAATTTACAAGCCTGCCATAAATTTAAACAAATTTTTAATTTTCTTTCAGTATCATCAGGCAACACAATTTCTTTTATCACAAGATCACAAGCATCTTTTGCTTCTGGAATCCAATAATTATTCTAAAATAAAGAAAATATTACTGTAAACAGCTCAAAACACATTTAAATCAAATATTAATTAATTTACTATTTCCTTTTTCTACATAACTAATTTTGGAAACTGAATAGTGCAAGTTAACACTTTGAATCCTGAATTTCTCAGCACATGGTGATAAATGGTAACATGGTTAATTTAGACCGGTTTAAAAATAATTCCTACTTATCATAAATGTAAAATTTCCATACCATGAGTTTTATCACCTGGAAGAAAAAGATATGCAGATTTGTTCTATGTAAAAAAGAAGAAAAGTAAATTTCATTGAGTCTATATGTCATGCTGAAATTTCCCTTTCATTATATTTTTAGGAACACAAAACATACTCTTTCAATCTAATATAAATTCAAACGGATATCACTTCGGGATCTGAGGACACACTGGACAAATCCCTTGAGACCGCATTATGCATAATTGCGGATCCGGTCTCGGGGTGGTGAAGAGTGGTGAGGGAGGTTTAGTTAATAATATGAGGCACGTTATTAACACCGTAGTAGCATCTCAACCTTTCATCCGGAGGTCCCAGGTTCAAATCCCGGTCAGGCATGACATTTTTCACATATGCTACAATTCATTCATTTCATCCCTCTGAAGATATACTTATACTTATAAGAAGGTTATTAACACCTAATCAGCTGATTTTGAAGTCGAGAGTTCTAAGGTTCAAATCCTAGTAAAGATAAAAATTTTTATATGAATTTGAATGCTAGATCATGGATACCGGTGTTCTTTGGTAGTTGGGTTTCAATTAACCACACTTCTCAGGAGTGGTCGACCTGAGAT
>JAAAKQ030280283.1:0-10467 GCA_010016005.3 Zanna intricata | reverse complement strand
TCATCCCTATCTTCTTGTTCATTACAAAACCTACTCCTGCTTGCCCTTTATTTGCTGCTGAATTAATTATCCTAAATCACCTGACCAAAAATCGTTTTCCTCTTCCCATCGAACTTCGCTAATTCCTATAACATCTACATTTAACCTATGCGTTTCCCTTTTTAAATTTTCTAGGCTACTAACCTGTTAAATGAAGCTATGAAATGAAGGTATGAAGAAGAAAAGGCTTCTTTGGAACAAAAAATACACAAACAGGAGTGTTGAGACATAAAGTAAAGTCCTTTTTTCTGACGAGAGTTTTTTTTCTAGTTCAGGGCGTAGACGTGTCATATCTGCTAAGAAGCGTGGCACATCTGCTTTAGCAAGTGAGTGGGTTTCGGCAAAACACATCAAATAAGTTATAAAGTATCATTTAAAGATGTTTTGGAAATTCAGCTACTTTGGATGTAAAAAATTAGTACTCATCTCTGGAAGATGAACCGTGAAAAGTACATCCCATTATTGGAAAATAAAGCTCTATCAGAATTCCATAAAATCACAGATTTTTGGAGGCGAAGACGCTGTTTTCCAACAAGATCTCCCTGCCACTAATCAAAGAAATTTTCAGAAAGGGATTCAGTCTCAAAAAGGTATTTAGTGATTGGACTGGTCTGGAAATTCTCCAGATCAGAACCCGAATGAAAATTTATGGGCAGTTGTGAAGAAAAGACTGAGAAAAATTAGTTGCATTACTCAACAGAAGATGATTTGTGTTGTGATAAAGGTGTGGTTTCTCGATCATGAAATTAAATAAATATGTCAAAATCTTATACATTCAATGTGTAAATGGTTATTAAAGAGTGAGGAGGACATACTAAATACTGAAAAATACTGTAATAAACATTGTATATTCTTTATATGTAATAAATTTGATTATTTTTGAAAATATACTCTTGTTCACATTAATTTGTAAAATACTACAAATTTTGAAGAGGAACTTCTCTTTGGTCTTGGTTTTATCTTATTTTTTTATTGCAGTCCATTTTTCTCAGTCTTTTCTTTACAATTACCCACAAATTTCCAACGGAGTTCAAGTCTGGTGAATTTCCAGGCCGGTCCAAACATTGAATCCCTTTTTGAGACATGAAAAGGGTAGTATGTGGTCATGCTACCCGTAATACCTCAGGAATTTGTTTTCCCAATCATTAGTTGTCAAGGAATTGTTTAAATTTAAGAAGTTATCGATACTTTGTTTCGAAATCAGTCTGTTTTTCATTTTGAACATGCTGTGAAAACGAATGAAAATTACATAAAACTAATTTATCTCAATTTTTGTTTCACATGTTTTTTATTTCTCAAATCTTTAGTTTTAAAATTAATACAAGAAACTACGACATGAACAGTTTCAGTGGGGGTCCAAAATGCAAAAAAAGGCATACTTCTGTTTTAATATTGATGTACAGTGTAAATCAAATACAACTACATTGTAAGAAAGTTTTAGAGGTCTTATATTTTACTTTAAGTTTTCTACTAAAATTTAGAGATTATTAGTTATTTAAGAAAATTACATTTTAAATATATTTTTCCTCTTCCAATACATTATAAACTATCCTTACCTTAAGAGATAATCCTTACTTTGAGATGTAAGTATAAATAAATTTAAAAAATATAAGAACCGACTTCAGAAAGTAATACTACTAAAATGTTACAAATAATGTTTTTATGTATTAACTAAAGTAAAATATTTACAGCAAATAACTATTTTTGAATAGTTAGCCAGCCGACACAAATTAAAAAAAAAAAGATGTATATAATACAAATCTTACTTCAAATAATGCAGAACTGGTAATATAAGTTTTATTACAATAAAATGCGACATACAAAAATGTGATGTAAGAATATTTTATAAATGCTTAGGTAGATCTATTATCACCAAGTATGCCTTAGCCAACTCAAGATGAGGTATGATCGTGAGATGGTCCCTCTTATATTCTTCTGAGATCCCGTGGGAATCTCGTTTAACAGCCTAGCGGTCGATTGAGGTACTAACTTTACCGCAACTTTATGTTTAACTTGTGCTGGCTGGCACCGACTTCAAAAGTAGTTATTTGTTGCAAGTACTTTTACTTTAGTTAATAAATAAGAATATAATTATTTGTAACTTTTAAATACTGTTATTTTTTGAAGTCAGTTTTTATTTTTTATAAAACCTCTTCTTTTGTACTATGTGAGCGGCAAGCGGCTAAGGGTGTTGAAATGTTCAGGGTTTTTTTTTCTAAAATTATCATCGGATTTGGTTAAAATTTATGGTTTATTTATACGGGACCGTTCCGAACGTATACTCTTTCGATTAAAAAAATATTATGAGTTCGGTTTACTAACATCGGAGATATTGCGAAACATATTTAAAAAAATAAATTGTCGAATTGATGACCTTCTTTAGTCGGTGATCACTAAACATTCCAGACCAAAAAATCAATATCACGTAACTATTGCTTGTTTTGGTTTATTTTTACTTACTATTTGTTTGATATTTATTTTTGAATCTATTATCCATGCTAAAATTATTCTTCCATTACAGGGATAGAATAAATTTTGATTAAGATTGCCATCAAGCTAATTTTATAATATTCGACTCGAAAAAGTGGAGATAATCCAGTCTGGGAAAACATTGGTAGTTCCCGTCTCGACGGGAAGGGAGAACAGGATTAAAATGGTCAATATACCATATATAGTTGATGAACCGGAGGATACAAGGAGGAAGTCACTACCGGGTCCATCATGAACTTAGGCGACCCTGTGCAAGCCTGGGGTCAGTTATGCAGACCTCTTGAAGCAGGTGAATTGGTTTACTGGCATTTCTCGCGCCACCACCCCATTCAGTCGCCCTAGAGCATAAGACCGAATGTCCGTGCCATGAAGGCCTACTGTGCCTCAAAAACGTTTAAGCAACCAATATCTAATAGCTCCTAGAGCTAAACTAACTGCGTGAAAAGTCTAAGCGTGGCGCACAACACCATTCGCTTATGTGTCCCGCCGTTCATTAATCATGTATTAAACTAATTGGGTAGGTGCACCACATCTATACTAAAATACGTATATGGCTATGTCAATTATAATTAATATCATTAATTAAAATAAAATATATATAAGGAAAGAAATTTGCTGCCACGCCTAGGTCGCTGTATGCCAGCAAGTACCTATACACCATCTTAGTGCTTTTAGAGCCGCAAATAATTGGCTGATAACCAGCCATTGCCAGGAGCAGTTTCCAACAGAAGCGAGGTTGGAGTCTTTTCCCTAATAGATTATTGATGCCGGTTGAACATAGCAACTGCATGAAGGAGCACTCACAGGGTCCGACAATACGGCTCTTGCCACATTGACTCACCGCTAGTGAGTGGCCAATTTTCCTTTTGACCTCTAAGCTCCAGCGTGGCCCGAGCTCTGGCCTCCCCCCCCAAGAGTGGGGCAGTCGAACATCATGTGTTCATTAGACTGGACCTCCCCGCAGAAAGGGTGTTGGCAATTACTAAATTATACTTCGTGCAAAACTTAATAAGTTGGTCCTATCTTTCATTCTTTTGCCTAGCCCGTATTTCCCCAAAATACTTCCTCCCTTGCCCTTTCCGATGCTTGCATTGCAATCTCCCACTGTTATTACATTTTCTTCTTCTTTTATGTGTTTATTTGGTTTATCGATTTCTTCGTATACACACTTCACCCCATCATCATTATGAGCACTTAAATCATATAGACATTTACAATCGGTGTCGACTTAGGTTTTGATTTTATCCTTATTACAATGATTCTATCGTAAAATTTTTTTAAATATTCTACTCTTTACCCTATCCTCTTCTTCATTACGAAACCTACTCCTGCCTGCCCTTTATTTGACACTGAGTTAATTATTCTACATCACCTGACCAAAAGTCGTTTTCCTCTTCCCAACGAACCTCGCTAATTCTTACTACATCTATATTTAACGTATTCATTTCCCTCTTTAAATTTTCGAACCTATCAACCTTTTTTAGACTCGTAACATTCCACGCTCCAACTCGCTGAATGTTATTTTTTAATTTTCTGGTGAACCCTTCCTTAATATTCCCAACCGGGTGATCCGAACGGGGAACTAGTTTACCTCCGGAATTTTTTACCACGGAACGCGCCTCCATCTTTATTTTATGAAAATGCAGAGTTACATTTTTTCAGAAAAAAAAAAACAGCTGTAGTTTTCCATTGCTTTCAGCTGCGCAGTACTGAAAAGATTGAGTGATATTGTTAAGGCCCTTTAAATCCTTCTGACCTAAGCCCTTAACATCTACTAAAGAGCTGCTGTCTTCTTTCAGAAATCATTCCTTAGTCTGGCTCTCAACAGATACCTCTCCGATATGTTTGCACCTTTCGTCCAGCTACTCTGTATCACTCAGCACGCAAGCCTCCTCACCTAATTATTGCAAGATCTCATGATTTGTAGAGGGATATATATATATATATAAAACACATCCCGCCAAGTTTATGTTTCACGATTTATTTAATATTTATATTGAACACGCATACAACCACGCTTTTTAAAAACAGAAATTTGTCTCCGAATTTGATTTCAAAATGAGTGATGATTTTTTTTTTTTTTAAGAAGAGATTATTTATTAGCAAGTATGACTTTATTGTCCGCATTACTTTCTGATTTAAACTTTCATTTGATAATTTACCTTCTATATAAAGTTTATTTTTCATTTCAATAAAATATATTGTTATCACTTCTACATGAAACCCTAAGATAATTCCATCTTCAACTCCATGGAAAAAATAAAATCAGTACACGTTCTGATAAGCTTAAACTTTCATTCAATCATTTTCCTGCAACATGAAGTTTCTTTGACATTTCAGTATATTATATTTTTGCTATTTCTACATGAACCTCTATGCCTAAGCATATTTATGATGAGCTAATAATGTTTTTTCAAACCATTAATATGCTAGAACTCGGTGAAAGAGATGTGATGAACCACTTATTTTTAAATAGTATTGTCAATAGGGTTTCGTATCTTACTGAATTCATGCTGTAGAATTTGTTGTAAGATAAAAACAAAATATTCTCAAATTAAAATAGGATCAATATAGAAGAAATGGAATCGAAAAGGTAACTCACATCGTTATTCGATCTAATTTGAATCGAAAACCCATGAAACTTAAACTATACTTGACCAGTCTGTTTTAAAACCAAAATTTCTATTTTGATAAAGCGTGGTTGTATTCGCAAACAGTGTTCATTATAAATATTAAATAGATCATGAAAAATACTCGGCGTGATGGGTTTTACATATATATATATTTATAAATATATGCCTATGTAAAAACTTTTGCTGCACAAAAATCTCCTACTATATTAGTTTCATTAATACATCTTAAATCTCGGTTGAACTACTTCTGAAGTTTAATATCTTTTAGAATAGTTTAGTAGGACTTTGATACGCTCCAGTAAAAAAAACAAGTTAATCGATGTAAAAAACACAAGACAGTAGAAAAAAAACAAGACTGCTAATTTTATGATACTAACAATATATTCAGCTCACTAGTTTTGAAGGAAAAAACTGCTTCATCCACTTTTCATACCTCCTTAAAATACATTCTACGAAGAAATTTATCATTGTTAAATGAAATTAACTTTTCCACATCTTAAATTATCAGTGATTAATTACAGTTAATAAACACTGTATTGGTAAATACGTGATGTACCACTAACCAGTTTTCCACGGTTACTGATAAGTAAACTGCAAGCAGTGTATTATACAACTCTTACTCTCGTTACAAATCAACTAAAAAAAAAAAAAAAATCAATACATTTTCACGCTGTACCTGTCTTATTTACATACATATAAGGTTGGAAAGGTCCGTGCAAAAATAAAACCAGTAAATTTTTTAAGAAAAAAAAAATTTTATTTCTCAACATATTATCCTTTTAAGCTTATATATTTCATTCAATACTCCAGTTTGTTTATCCCTTCCAAATAAGAGAATTCTTCCAACTTTGCAAAATGATGGCATTAATTTCAGCAATCACCTCCTCGTTTATATAGAATCTGTCCTGCCAGCCATTTTTTTCAAATTAGGTAACAAATATTAATCTAAAGGAGACAAATCTGGAGAATAGGGAGCATGTGAAACAAGTTTAAAATCTAACACAATTAATTTTTGACCACTTCTACAGAGATGTGATCAGAACTAAAATCGTGATGTAAAATATTTTTGTTGATCAACTATGGATGTTTTTCTTGCAGCTTGATTTTTAAATGTTCCAGTAACGACGCATAGTATTTGCTTGTATTCGTTGAACCTTTTTCTAAATAGTCGATGAGTATTATCCCTTGTGATTTCCAAAAGACAGTTTTGATATTCTTCCTGGACGAAGGAACAGCGTACAGACTACGCACTGGCAACTCATTGTTTGGATTGTTCATTATTCTCAGGCGTATCCATGTTTCATCTACAGTGAGGAAACACTTAAAATCCTGTAGATTTAACTGCAACAGTTGCAAACCGCTCATGGAATACGTCACACGATTTTGTTGTTGGTCAAATATGAGCAATCGCAGCACTCATCTTGCGGAGAGATTTTCATGTTTAAGTTTTTATTTTATTTTTCTGTTTAGCCCCTGAAACCACCACAATATATTACTTAAGAGGATGATATGTATGAACGTAATGAAATGTAATTTCGTACAGTCTTAGGTCGACCATTCCTGAGATTTGTGATTAATTAAAACCCAACCAGCAAAAAAACCGGTATTCACAATCTGCTATTCAAATCCGTATAAAAGTAACCGTCGTTACTAGTGTTTTGACCTTTGAATTCTCGGCTTCAAAATCAGGTGATTTACGATGGCGAGGTCACCACTAATCAAGTCAATAATACATAATTTGACTAATCAATACATACAAGTTTATTAAATGTGGCTTTGGCACTTGGCATTATGTTCTTACATTCCATACTTCAAAGATGATTCATCCGATTCCTCCTTGATTCCTGTAAAGATGATTGATGCTTCAAAGTTATTTCAGGTTCTGCAGAACCTAAAATAACGAGTGTTACAAAAAAAAACGCAACCCTAAGATTAAGAAGGTAGAAGTCAAGCATAGGTAAATTTTATTCTTTCCTACATTTCAGTTGGCAACACTAATCAATAATTGAAATATCCTTCTTGTGTACTAGTGCTGGACCAGTATAAATTCGTTTCCACTGTATTAACTATGTCGTTTTCGAAGGACGAACGTGTTTTTGAGAATTATTGCGTGTGTAAATGTTACGAACGAGTGAAAGACGAGTTTCGGAAAAAATTTTCCAATTCTTCAGTTTCCAATAAGTCGACAGTATTTCGTTCGATTGATAATTTTCGTGAGCATACATGACTGGAAAAGCACAGGTCAACTACCACTGTTAAAAGTAGAAGTTCTGGAGAATTGACTCGCTAACCCAGAAAATCGCTCAGAAAGTTATCTTCACAGATCGAGCTTTTATTGTCTACAGCTTTCAGCGTTACTAAAAAAATTGCAATCGCATGTTTATCGCATCAATATTATTCAAGAACTGAAAAAAGGAGAAAAAGTATTGTCGTCGGTTTCGTTCTCTTGTTGACTGAAATTTTGGATCCTTTTATTTTACCGGATAGGCACAGTTTCACTCGGATATCTATATTAATAGCTGAAAGTGCCGAATATAGAGCTGTGAAAATCTTCACGCGTTTCACAAACGATCATTACACACACGTAAAATTGGTATTTTGTGTGCGATCTCCCGGCGTTCTGTAATTGGACCTTTATTTTTTGACAGATCTGTAGCGGGTGGGATTTACCGTAACTTAATAGCTTATTGCCGTGTTAGATTTACACAAACGAAAAACGTCAGTTCCAACAAGATTGACGCAACGTGTCAATTAAATGCTGGACAGATTAGTGGAATTTTTTGGTCATCGTTTTATGTCAAAAGGATTGTGACTTCCAAGATTTCCAGATCTTACATCAGCAGACTCTTCCCTTTGGGAGTATTTAACAATTGTAATTTTTAAAAATAATTGTTGACGAATTGAAGACTGACCCTGAAATTGAGATTTCAAACATAACTGAGTAAATGTTATGAAACGGGTTCAGACCTACATTGGGATCTCATGAAATCATTTTGAACATCTACTGTAAAGTTGTTAAAGGTAATTTGAATACTGCTCTACAATTATTTTATTAACATCATTATTTTTGTAATAAATTCACGTCGTCAAAAGAAAGGGTTGCGTCTTTTTTTAAACACCCATAGCTTTCCAGGATAATACTCCCTGATATATTCCAGATACTACAGAACCATCAAATATTAAGGGATGGGATTTAACATTTTACCCTGAATCTCGTATTCATGTATAATTTATTTATTTTGCACTTGTCAGGCGATGTATGTTATAGCATCGATTTCATCTGAAATTTTTCTCGTATATCGGTATCATAATGAGTGGAGTTAAGTAAGAAACTGAAAAAAGGTTACATTGTGAGATGGTTATATGAGTTATATATCGTCCACGATGATAGAATTTCTTTAAATGTTAAATTATGTCTGTTGTCAATCTGCATATTTCTAGGGATATAACTAGGGAGTTGCAAAAAAACAGATAGTATTTCAGTTTTATGTTTTCTTTTTTACCATTTGCATCGTTCACGATAATAACAATTTTTGAAACTTGACAAATTTAAATAAACAACGGTACGGTCTGTAATCATAATAATAAATATATGCATATACAGAGATGAGTGTTATGTCTATGGAATAATAAACAAATAAGTAGGTAATTTAATGTGATCCACTAGATGTATCAGAAGTTACATTAGTGTTGATAAGCTGTAAACAATAAAAATCTTTCGTTTGACCTTGCCCACTAAACGACGGCGTTAACAGAGGCGAGCAGTCGACGCACAGCACGGCGCGACGCTATGCGAAGAGGCGCGAGCCGATTCTCTTTGCTACCAAGCGAAGAGAGTAGACTTACCGCCCCTCTTGATCAATCCCAGAATGGACCAAAATTGATCGACCCCTCCTCCGACTCTTTTCCCCCAGATTAATCCCCTACTCCGCCGCTTCATTTTCTCCTCACCCCTACCGCGTCTGCAAGCGACGGTTTCCCCGACACGACACAACACGAACCCTTTTACCCTATACGATTCCCCTACTCTTAGTTCATTCTCTGAATCGGCACCGCACCCTAGATGGCGCTCGGCGCAGTTAACATTTGTACCCCGTGAAAGCAAGACATCTAATTTTGGAGGTAACTTAACTAAAAGGTAAATTTCTCAATACATTTTATAATATTTAACTAGTAAAAATAATGGATTAATTTCAAATTTATAAAAATAAGACACACATAATTGTTCATAATTTACATTAGATATAGCTTAACCTTCTTCTGTACCATTACAACATAGATTTCTTAAAAAAAATCATAATATTAAAGTTTAACTCCTAGATGTTAAATAATATTAATTTAAATTATATAATTTTATACTTTTGTAATAATTATTATAATTCTTTTTATCAATTAGATGTAATGTAATATTTTCCGTAAAATCAAACTATTCATCTTTTTGAAATAGGCTGACATAACGTTATGTAATATTAATAATAATTCTTTATATTTAATTTTCAATTGCTTTCATTGGATTTTAATAATTAAATAATAAAAATAACAACTAAAAAAAAACGATATTTAAAGAAAATATTTTTTTAAAAATTATAATGAATCTTAATGCTTATGTTATTCAAGCAAGATTATAAAATAATTATTAAATTTAAATTACCAATTATAATTTACTTTTTATTATTTCCTATAAAAAAAATAATAATAATAATTTAGCATATATATTAATGAATTATTTTTCGTAGAATTTTTATTTAAAACTACAGATTTGAGGATCAAAGAGAAAAATAATTATTATTTCTAATTTTATTTTTATTCATTAATAAACAGCATAAAAAAAAATCTAATAGACATGTGACCTTGACAATTGTATTCACCACGTTAACATTTATTTATAAAAACAAAAGTTATCTCTTGAGTGACGAGGATATTTAGCCGCTAAATCAGAGGACCGTTTTTAAATTTAGTGCAAGCAAAAACGAGGTCAGTCCATTAGTGGATCGATTTCACAATCCGAATCATAGAATGTTTAGTGCAATATAAGAAAGAGCCTCTTTTTTTTTATTAATATACATCTAAGAATTTTTTTAAAGTTTTTTTTTCTATGAGATTTTAACTTAGCTTACATGAACCATTAAAATATTAATTCTGTATAATATGCAGCAGGTGGTAAAACTCGAAATTCGCACGAGTCTTATACACTCTATGCACACACACACACACACACACACACACATATATATATATATATTTATGTACATACATCTAATAACCCACATAGAACGTGTTTTATTTTACAATTCATTGCGATGTA
>JAAAKQ030280272.1:0-10467 GCA_010016005.3 Zanna intricata | reverse complement strand
CTGACCGGGATTCGAACCCGGGACCTCCGGAATGAAAGACCGAGACGCTACCACTCGGCCACGGAGGCCGGCGTATCTTTATATGGAAGTGAAACGTGGAAGATCGGAATACCTGAGAAGAAAAGGTTAGAAGCTTTTGAAATGCGGTGTTACAGAAGAATATTAAAAATTAGATGGGTGGATAAAGTGACAAATGAAGAGGTGTTGAGGAAAATCGATGAAAAAAGAAGCATTTGGAAAAATACAGTTAAAAGAAGAGACAGACTTATAGGGCACATATTAACGCATCCTGGAGTAGTCGCTTTGATATTGGAGGGACAGGTAGATGGGAAAAAACTGTGCAGGCAGGCAACGTTTGGAATATGTAAAACAAATTGTTAGGGATGTAGGATGTATACCGAAATGAAACGACTGACACTAGATAGTGAATCTTAGAGAGCTGCATCAAACCAGTCAAATGTCTGAGATAATAGAGATACTCCCGGTAATGTAAGGATTCCAACGCGGGGTCATACATCTAAATCGGTTCGGCCGTTGAGCTTCTACGCTGGAACAAAAAAACATACATGCACCTAAAAATACTACACTCCTTTTTGGGTAGTGGTGTAATAGAGAGAATAAATTTGTTAGGAATTGGTTTGATTTTTTTTTTTTATTGCAGTTTTCCGCAATCACAAATCTTTTATAAAAACTGTAGATTGATAAGACATAAATTTTATTCAAGTAAAAGAAAAAAAAACCGTTTAAAGGTGAAATTTCAATTTAATTCACCATAAATGACGGTTACTTGTTACAAAAAACTAATATTTTTACAGTTTCCGATATGGGTCACTGTACAGCAGTAAGTAACATGGCAATTAGATTATTTCTTAATACTTTTATTAGAAAAAGATTAAAACGGCATTGTAATTTCTCTATGTATACACACACACACACACGTACGCGTGTGGATGCACACTCACACATATGAGATTCCTTGATACGTGCAGAGGTTCTTCTGTGCTTCCTCAATTATCCATCTTCAAATCGAATTAGTATCTCGTGTAATGTAAACAAATTAAACATGATTGCCGTTAACAGCTTTAATAAATTAAATGTTGATTACGTTCTGTAGACAGAATATAGTGGGGTCTCTGTGACGATTTTGTCGTGAATCGGGTAAACATGAAATGTTTACCCGATTCTTTATGTGTTAGTATACGCTTGTCCGATGGTAGGTTTCGATTGGTCAAAAGGATTTCAAAGAAGATTTCACCTTGAATTATGAAAGTAAGTTTATCCATCGGGATAATTTGACGGAGATACCGTATAAGAAAATATTGCCCTTCGATGATTTCTACATATTTTTAAAAACGTTTTCTCGTTTTACAGAAAATATTTTGTAATTAAAAACAATTAAATTCCCTTAATAATAATCAATACTAAAAATTGTGATGGAAATGTAAACGATCGGTCGAACGTTTAAGTTATAGTACACAGGCGAGCAACTTAAAACCGAACCGCTACAGATTAAACACAATTGCGATATGTAACTTTTTATGGATGAAATGAAAGAAAAATCTTTCTTTTACATTAAGAAAAGTTTAAATTATTTACCATCATATTTTTCAAAAGACATTCGAAGTGAGCGCCCTGCGCAGCGATGAACTTTTGCTCTCGAGTGATCAAATCGAGAGTCACCTGACACGAAACATTATTGTCGGTGCCTTCGATTTTTTGTTGAATGTTTGCCTTTAGCTCAGCTGCAATCGGAGATCTGATTTGTAAAAAGTTATCCTTCGACTATCCCCAAAGAAAACAATTACTACTAGATAAATCTGGGTAACGTGGAGGGTACCGCCCTCTGCTGACAGATGGGTTTGTTTGTTCTCTTATGTAGTTGCACGATTGTTCCACGACACGATTTCAAATTAACTCGTGAGAATCTAACGCTAAACTGTGTATTTTACATAGATATGATAACTTGCGTATAGATTTTTTCGGAACGGCAGAAACTCTTTTTTAATCTGACCTCTGGGTTCCTAACGAAAGTTTGCCTATTTCATTTTGCGTTTGAAACCGACCCCGTTGTACGGCATTTTTTAACCGAATCGCATACTCTTTTCTTGGATACTAGCGTTTTAAAAATTTGACGCGTTTCTTGAAAGGATCGGAATCGCAAATAAGCTTCCGCTACAACGACCCATTTTCTCGAACGATCGAGGCATTTTAGTAAAATGTAACGCACACTACCGATAGTGGCGCTAGTAGTAGTAGTAGTAGTAGTAGCGACGGTAGCAGCGTTATAGGTTACTCTCAAATAGCTGCAGTTGTAGCCGGCTCGGTTCGTTATTAAGTCACTCTTCCTGTATTACTGAACGGGAATTAAGAAAATAGTTATTCGACAAGTTCTGATAAAACTGATTGCATCGTTCTTACGTGATAAGCGAATAAACTAAAACGCTGAGACGATGAAAAAAAGCAGCATTTTGCCACTGCAAAGCAATCAACAAAAATTTGGCATTCGCAAAATTTATAGTAACAAAAAAAAAAATTAAGTACATACAACAAATATAAATTCAGTTTTAAAAGTTATCAAAAAATAATAATAAATCCATATTAGTTAGGAAGTAAAGGTCAGTAAAGATACTATCGTTATCGGTTTATAAACACTGGGAGCATTTTTTCAAGCAGAAATTTACGGCCAAACTTATCCACTCCTTTATCCCTCTGCGTTCTCTCATTGTAAGTTGTTGTTATTGTTGTTTCTTCACGCGAGTAAAATTATCACGATGAAAGAGATATTAGATGGGTTTACTTTTCTCATTTCCCGAATTTTGAATAAAGATAATTTGAAATTTGGTGTTTAAGTAAATGTTAGATTTGTTTTAGTATAAAGAAGCGAGTAATGTTTCTGCAAATAGTTTTGTAGGCTGTAATTATGTAATTAATATATGATTTCCTCGGGTCCTGCACGCTCAAAATTAGGTTTTTGTGCGGTTTTTCTATCTCTGCATAAGAAGTAAAAAGAAAATCAGTTTAGACCTGTGGAAACCAAGGTTTGATGGGACGTTAGAAAAATTTGTACCGTATTCTTCAATTTCTGTTTTAATACGGGGAATTACGTCGTCCTATGAAACAATAAAAATCCGGGTCGATTAACCGACGATTTGAGACGATTTCTGGGTTATAATTTTTCATTTAAAATATCATATCAGATATATTTTTTTAACGTGAAGTTGTGGAAAGTGATACTTTAAATAGTTAATAGGCTTGGGGGAGGGGATCGTGTATTAAGTTTTAAAGGGCTTGGAGATTATGTTGAAAGACAAATGAAGTATTAACTTCTTTGTAATTGTGGTTAGAATAAAGAATTTTTAAAGAATATTAACCTTTGAAATTACTCTTAATACTGTAGGTTATTTAGGGCGAATATTTTAAATAAGTTAAACAAGAGAAACATTTAAAATGTTTTTACTGGTTTTTATTACACGTCATGCACGCTTTATCGTACATCCCAACCCCCGTAGGGGAAGACACCCACCAAATGACGATTCCGGCCGCCCAGTAACACTATTTACGACATAATTTTTTAACTATGCGAGACCTTTTATTTAAAAAAAAAAAGGAGTCGGATACGGTATTTATTTATTTAATCTTGGCTGTCAACACCATTTTAACTAATATTACAAAAGTTGCCGTCGATCAAAACTGATAAAAGTGATTGTTTTTAAGTTATATATATTCAAAATTTATATTCAATTTCATTTTATTCGGTTCACGCAAACAATTGTCCTTTAAACTTTTGATTTAATAAAACTGTAACTTTTTTACGTCACGATATCTTAAAGAAAACTAATAGTTAGACCTAATTTTTTTTTTAAATTAGCTTTTAATGTATTTTTTCACATAAATAAGGGATACAAAGTTATGCTTACCGAAATTGCTATTATTTCGGAGTTAACAATGGATCTATAAATGTACATATATATATATATAAGTTATAAATGATTTTCGTCACCAGGGAAGACCTTATGGTAGTTTGTGTATATAAAAAGAATATATATATATATATACACATATATATGGATGACGTAGTGGAAACAGTATTAAACGATAACTTTTCCCTTCAGAAAATCGACGCATCGAGTGTTAAGCGTTCCAATAAAATTTTACTTTCGTCTCTCGTTTCCGCCTCCCGACTACTGTTTGTTATCAATTTTTCCCCGACACCGTATCCTAGATCGGCCTAACTGAAATTTAAAACTGTACCAGATATCCTGGAGAACTCCAAACAATAATATAAATCTACCGTTTATTCTCTGTAGATAAACGTATATATTACTATATTATATATTATAAAAATCTATCAGAGTCTGCGAGTCTGTTACTCTTTCACGCAAAATACTCGACCGATTATCTGAAATTTTGCAAGAACGTAGGTTTTGTACACGGAAAGAACATGAAACTATTGCCGTTACGAAATGTTTCACCGTTTCAAAACGGTAGCCGTTTTAATAACTTGCGGTGACAACCGGATCGTGTTCTTCGACGATATTTAGCTTCGGCTAGTATTATATTTATAACTCTCCATATATCACATATGCTTTAATTTGTCATTAGGTTTTATATCTTACAATGTACTAGAAAATATGACAGATGATACATAAACTTACTGAAATTAACCTAACCTACAATAAACGATTAAAAACTCGGTCTATAAAAAACAAAATTTCAATAATGTGTTCTTAGAAATATGTTATACAAAATTCAAGCTTAAATATTCTTGTAACTGACATTTGATATTTTTTTTGGCTTTAATGCAGATCGGTATTAAAGCACTATCCGTTAATAAAAAAACGGTCCGGTGTACAGCATATAAAAGTGAAAAAATTTTGTTATTGCGATTGTCAAATGAATTATCCTTCTAAAATATAGGAAAGATCGCTTTATAGAAATGTTACAGGGCGGCATAAATACATTTGTTGTTGGTTTTTTAGATACCCTTTTGGTTCTTTACACCATTCCAATCATTTCTTTTGCTTTTAAAATCGTTTACGGCTGTAATTTGAATCAACCCAAAATATTAAACGAAAATATTAAAAAATACGGGTATACGAATGTAACTCTGGATTAAAGTACTATGAATTAATCTTTCTCTGATCGTGAAATTGAAAAAAAATTATCACCGAATCGAATTAACTTAAGTTATTCGAATAAAAGTAAATGATTTTTAATTTATTGAAAAAAGTAAACTTCTAATAATAATTTGTCCCTTTTACGTCACCGATCGACCGAAAAAAAATTTTAAATATGTTCGTTATTTCAGTACAGAAAAAAGTTGTTACTAATTAATCGAAGCTGTATTATTATATTTTTTGAATGAAAAGCTTTATTCGATGGACAGCTCATTATATATCTATTACAAAGAAGTTATGTAATAAATAATTAGAATAATTAAGAAAAACTGGGAACGATGAAAAACTAAATTCTACGCTTGTTATAGGATATCAATAAATCAATATTTAAGTAACCAGAAATATTTTGTAAACTGAAATTTACTCGTATCGAACTACAAGTAGTTATTATTATCTGTAAATTACATAACTAAACGATAATATTTAATAAAATCCTTAAAAAATATATCGATAAAAAATTTAGGGTGCGTAAATTATTGAAGGGGATGTAACACTGACTAATATTCTCTTTAGTAATACTGTAAAATAATTTCAAAAATATATCAGTTTTATTCTCATATGAACGGACAGTACCTTCGTATGCAATACTCATGTTACGTCAATTCTAAGAATGAAATGAATCAATTTATATAAAGTGAAACTTTACTTTTTTCTTCTCTTCATAGAATAATACAATTTTTAAAATAACAACTTAGGAACTGAAGAAGATGTAGCTCTCATTAAGGGGACTGACGTCGACTAAAAAATCTTTAAGAGATTCTAACCAAAATGTTTTTGAGCAGATTCAAAACTATTGGTGAAATCAATCGAGCGGTCAGCGAGTTAAATAAGCTAAAAAATTTTAGAATTACATCCTCGGAAATTTATTCCTCAAAAACAACTCGGCAGAAGTTGACTTCAAAAAATGATCTTTTATAAGCTACTTTTTTTCTTAATATCTATTTTGACCTACAAGCATGCTTCAAAGTAATTTTTTATAATGATTTTAAGAAAGCAAAAAATCGGTCTAATTTAAAGAAATAAATGTTATTTTGAAGAATAAGAAAAAATAATGTAATTTGCAAACTGAAACGTAATTATAAAGGTTGATTTATTTTAAAGTATTTAAAAAAAGGTTATTTATTTAATTCATCCGTTTGTGTTTTAACGCTGCTTAAATTAAATATTAAGTCGAAAAAATATGAGAAAGATTATAGGCCAAAACAGCAAGGTTTACTGCCAAGAGTCTGTTAACCTTTTCTTAAAATAATTTAAAAACAGTGAGGAATTTAACAAAAGAGTTAAAGAGCTGAGTCATTCTTTGTTAAGGAATTAACAAAGGAACTAGTAAGGGAGGAATTTACAAACGATGAAGGAAGAGAGAATTTATAAGAAGTTCGAAGAGATATTGAAAATCATTCACGTCTTGAGATATTCTCTTTTTATTTTGGACGTACTGAGTTTTTCGATATTTCTGCCTTTCATTCGTTACCATATGAAATAAAAGAGAATTCTACTTCCAAGGGTTAAAAAATTTCACTCAAATTTATATGACTGATCTTCCTTTAAGTATTTATATCGCACATTTAAACGATGTTTTCTAAGTATCTGTATCTTGTAATTAATAATTAAGTTAATTCATATCTAATAAATTTTGTTTTGCCGAAGTATTACCCCAGGAATATGAACCGATTCATAATTCGAAAGAAAGAGCGACTACGGCAAAATGGAACGACAGTTCGGCCTTTTAGATTTTTATCACGAATGCTTTTGTAACGCAGAAGAGTATTCTCATCGGTTATTAAGCAGTAGTACCTAGTAACGGTGTCGGACCGTAGAGGGGGACGTTGATTGTCGCAGAGGGTGAGATGAAGTGGTATTCCGAAGAGCAAAAGGGTTAACCCACGGATATAAAATGGGTCGGGAGCGATTTAAGAGGCTAGACTGTGACGGTGAATGAACCCTATTTATTCCATTACATCGGTATGTAAAAACAATATGCGAGAAACGGTAGATGGGTCGGCTTATGCATTAGGGTGCTACGGCCAATATTATTGATTTTCGTTTCTGTTAGGATAAGATTTTTTTTGTCTTCATCATTTGATTGGTTTGATGCAGCTCTCCAAGATTCCCTATCTAGTGCTAATCGTTTCATTTCGATGTACCTCCCTACATCCTACATCCCTAACAATTTGTTTTATATATTCCAGACGTTGCCTGCCTGCAAAATTTTGCCTTGTACCTGTTCTTCAGGTAGAATGTAGGTAAGTTCAGGTAGGTCATGCAGACTAATCCTGCATGCCTTAATATGTGGCCTATAAGTTTGTCTCTTCTTTTAACTATATTTTACCAAATGCTTCTTTCTTCATCGATTTGCCGCAACACCTCTTCATTTGTCACTTTATCCAGCCGTCTGATTTTTAACATTCTCCTACAGCATCGCATTTCAAAAGGTTCTAATCTTTTCTTTTCAGGTACTCCTATCGTCCAGGTTTCACTTGTGTATAACGCTAAGCTCCAAACAAACTTTTTCTTACGTTTATATTAATTTTTGACGTAAGCAAATTAAATTTGTGAATGAAAGCTCATTTGGCCTGTGCTATTCGGAATTTTATATCGCTCCTGCTTCGTCCGTCTTTAGTAATTGTACTTCCCAAATAACAAAATTCTTCTACCTCCATAATTTGTTCTCTTTCTATTTTTATTTTCAATGGTCCATCTACATTTCATTACTTTCGTTTTGTTCTTGTTTGTTTTCATGTGGTAGTTGTTGCATAGGACTTCATCCATGCCATTCACTGTTTCTTCAAAATCTTTTTTTCTCTCGGCTAGAATCACTACATGATCAGCAAATCGTAGCATCTTTATCTTTTCATAATGCACTGTTACTTCGGATTTAAATTGTTCATTAACATCATTAACTGCTAGTTCTATGTAAAGATTAAAAAGTAATGGGGATAGGGAACAATCTTGTCGGACTCCCTTTTTATTACTTCTTTCTTATATTCTTCGATTATTACTGTTGCAGTTTGGTTCCTGTAAATATTAGTAATTATTCTTCTATCTCTATACTTGAACCCTAATTTTTTTAAAATGCTGAAGATTTTATTCCAGTCTACGTTATGAAATGCCTTTTCTAAGTATATAAATGCCATGTATGTTGATTTGTTTTTCTTTAATCTTCCTTCTGCTATTAATCTGAGTGCTAAAATTGCTTCCCTTTTTCCTATACTTTTCCTGAAACCAAATTGATTTTCTCCTAGCATTTCTTCCACTCTCCTCTCAATTCTTATACAGAATTCTGGTTAAGATTTTTTATACGTGAATAGTTAAGCTAATTGTTGTATATTCTTCACATTTATCTGCTCCTGCTTTCTTAGGTATCATAACAATAACACTTTTTTTGAAGTCTGACGGAACTTCCCCTTTTTTGTAAATATTACACACCAGTTTGTATAATCTACCTATCGCCTCCTCACCTGCACTGCGCAGTAATTCAGTAGGAATCCGGTCTATACCAGTAGCTATTTCTACCATTCATATGTTGTAATGCTCTATTAAATTCAGATCTCAGTATTGTATCTCCCTTTTCATCTTCTTTGACTTGCTCTTCTTCCTCTATAACACCAGTTTCTAATTCATTTTCTCCGTATAATTCTTCAATATTTTCCATCCACCTATCAACCTTTACTTTCGCATTATAAATCGATGTACCAACTTTATTTAACACATTATTAGATTTTAATTTATGTACCAAAAAATTCTGATTAACTTTCCTGTATTTGTTTTACCAATGATCATTTCTCTTTCCATGTCTGAACACTTTTCCTTAATCCACTCTTCTTTCGCTAATTTATACTTCCTGTTTATAGTATTTCTTACTGTCAATAGTTTTTTTGTATTACTAGCATTTTTATACTTTCTACGTTCATCTATCAACTGCAATATATCCTCTGAATCCAAGATTTCCCACCAGATCTTATTGTTTCGCTTAAGTTCGCTTCTGCTGATTTATGAATTTCCTTTTTAATTTTCTCTCTTTCTTCTTCTCTTTACCTCCTCCTCCTCCTTCTCAAGCTTCTCTAAATTCATCTGATTCATTCTCTAGATTCATCTGACACCTTTTTTTTAGGTTTTTAAACCTTAGTCTACATTTATTTATCAGTAAATTACGATTGCTATCAATGTCTGTTGCTGCATATGCTTTACAGTGACAAGTTGATTTCTAAATCTCTGTTTAACCTTGTTATAATCTATCTCCATGTATATATTCTGTATATATTCATGTGTATATTATTCTATTATGATTTTTAAACTGGGTGTTCGCAGCTACAAAATTATACTTCGTGCAAAAGTCAATAAGTCGGACTCCTCTTTCATTTCTTTTGCCCGGCCCGTATTCACCCACAATATTTCCTTCTTACCATTTCCGGTGCTTGCATTCCAAGATAAGATTTTAAGAAATGTAGAAAAGGATTTGACTCGACAAGAGATTCATCTAGGTATGACTTTCAAAATTAAAGCCCTCAAAGTTCTTACGCACTGATAATTATATCCAAGTTTACATATTGTATGTTGTACAATAATTTAAAATTAAAAAATGTTATAATTTCAATATTAAAAAAATGAAACAGAAGATATAGATGATATTCTCTGATGATAATAAATTTTTTTTTTAATGAGAAAATATTGAACGCCGTAGCATTAATAGAAGAGAGAATAAAAAATTAATAGTATTAAAACTTGATCCGTTATGCTCATCGGTGCGCCTACCAGACAGATAACGGATTCCCCGAATCTGTCCTGAGAAGCCTACTTACTAGAAGATCTTCCAAATGATGCACAGCTACGGGTTTTGGAATCCTCAGCACGGATCGAGCACTTCTGACCTACAACCGTAGAACTGAAAATCGGGTAAAAGATTTATAAGTAAACCGAGTGTGTGAGAAAGGATGATTGTCCTTTGTGAAAAATTCAAGGTCCCTTCAGGCAATGTTCTCATCCTGCCTGTAGTTTCTCGGAACGAAATATCGACACCCAAATGGAAGCAGAAAATAATTGATCAATTATTTCCCGTTTAACAGCTTTAACAAAAGATACAATAAAAATATCATTATTTAAGAAATAAAAAACTTCCGCAATTGAAATTACATAATTTTTAAAGAAAAAATCGTTCTCACCACGGAATTGTACGGTTTGTGAATGATTTCGATTATAAACTGAGAACCTCTTCTTTTTTTTTTCTTTATCTGTTTAGCCTCCGAAACTACCGTAAGGTATTACTTCAGAGGATGAATGAGGATGATGTGTA
>JAAAKQ030280250.1:0-10467 GCA_010016005.3 Zanna intricata | reverse complement strand
CACATCATCCTCATTCATCCTCTGAAGTAATACCTTACGGTAGTTCCGGAGGCTAAACAGATAAAGAGAGAGTACTACATTTACAATGCTACTGAGGATAAGACTGAATCATAGTCTTGAAAAGATTTCAAGGAAGCATATTTCCAGATATTTACAAAGTAAAAATGCTTTTGTAACTTACTTTCGCATTACTAAACCTGGTTGCATGTTTAAATTTAGTGAGCTGACATCAAATCATTTATGTAAACATTGTAAAGTTTGACTTTTTTTCATTGTTTACAAATGTACACACTTTAATATAGCAAAATACAGTAATTTGAGCTTTAGGGTAAGATTAATAAAAATTATGAATTTTTAAACAACTAGGTATCTTCAAGCCAAAATAACTGTGTATTTGGTTGCAATAAGTAAACAATGGGAGAATTATAATTTATAATGAAGGTATAATTTAGATGGAAATAATTGTCAATTTCAATAAAACAGGAATAAATTATGACAAATTTGTAGACTTTCTTCAGAGACAGGATTTATTCAAGATCCAGTATGTGACTGCAACAAAGAGGCAAAGAATTCAACAAATTATGAGAAACTGTTTTCTGTAAGCCTATAAAAGCCATTTCAGTAATTTCATTTTTATGGTCTTCCCCTTGTTCTATTTTGTATTTCCTTCTGTTTCTATGCATTCCATGGTATTTGTTCATTGTCCATTCAATTCACTGCTCCAAACCATCTTAATTCAGTTATAATTATTCCTTCTGGCAAATTAAACATGCACAACTTGCCTCAATCTGAAATCATTCACCATAGATTTTTCACAGTTCTTGGTTATGTATATTGCTTTTGATCATATCAGTGACTTCCTTCATTGTTTTTACTCTTTTCATTTTCTTCCCCACTACTAATTTGAAAATGTGTTGGCTTTTTCACTAACCAAAAGTAACACAACTAAATTTTTCTAGTTTTCTCATTTATTTTCATAGACTTCATTGTTTTCAAAAACATTTTTTATATTTTCCCTTACTGTATTCACCATTATTATTTTCTTAGTTCTTACCTCTGCAGTTCTTACGTTCTTTATTGTCAATCTTTTAAAAATTCAAGAAGAGTATTCTGATATTAATTGTATGACCAAACTTTAAACAGCTTTTCATACACTCATTCATGCAAATGCATGATTAAGAAACTAAGAATACTGTATTACATCATCAAAAGAGGAATTTTTAATTAGAAAAGTCAACCTTTGTTTATGTATAATAAAATTTTATATATTGCAGGTGAAGCCTGTAATTTGGAAAAAGAAGAACAGCAACCTATGTATTCAATGTCATCAACAAAGGAAACTGAAAATTTTTTTAAAGAGAATGGTTATTCACTAGACTGTTTAGAAGAAACTGCAGATAAGTGTCTGGAAAAATATTTTCCAAAATTATGTGCTGTAAACTGCAAAAGTAATACATTTAAGAGTTATGAGATTCCTTGCAAAGTATTTAAATGTGTTGTGGTAATTTCATTTATCTTTTTATTTTTATTTATCATTGGACTTTCTTTACATAGACAAATTGTTAAACTTGTTAACCATGAATCTTTATTAAACAGCATATGTGGTTCCAGGTTTGGCCTATTTTACTTTCCAGGTAAATTTAGCTGGAATAGCTATTTTAGGGGAATTTCCCCTATTTTAGGGGAAAGTACGGTGATAAGAATTTTTGTAAATCTTTACATTTTATTGTCCAACTAGTTCATCTAGATAAAAAATAAAGTATGAATGTATGTATGTATATGAGTATATTTGTATGTATGTACAAATATTGTACATATGTATATCCCATGTATCTATATCACTCTGCTTTTAGCCCTTTATCTCTGGATTGACTAAACTGATTTTCTTCAAATTTGGCTCAAATATTTCTCTATGTTATTATTGTTTAAATATGATAAATGAATGTATGATGATTGCATATATGATGATTGTTGTTTAAAACTAGTCTACAGGGATCAGTTTATTAAATATGGCTTTAATATTGGTCAAACCCTCTTTCCAACTACTTTTCATCCTTATCACATAATCCTTCAATTTTAAATATTTTACTGTCTGAGATGTTATAGGTATCACAAGTGAAAGATATTTCTCACTTTGAAAGATTGTAGGAGTATCACATCGTAAATAATACTGTTTATTGTCTTATTAGAGATCTGAAGTTAATTCATGCAATCTTATTTCATACTCATTATAAATAAAAGGACTGAAAATAAGTATAATACCACTCTAATAATAATAAGTATAGAATAATTATTTAATCGAATGATTAATGTAACAGATCATAATCAATAATATTTATTATGCATTTAATTCCATGAATTATTTAGTATTCAAAATTAAGTACAGTATAAATTCTAGTTATATAGAACAGATTATCTGGAAATTTTATGAAGTCTACTGAGATCACAAATACGTTTTGTTTTTGTCTTCAGTTATTTGACTGGTTTGATGCAGCTCTCCAAGATTCTCTGTCTAGTGTCAGTCATTTCATTTCGGTATACCCACTATATCCTACGTGCCTAACAATTTGTTTTACAAATTTCAAACGTTGCCTGCCTGTACAATTTTTTGCCATCTGCTTCTCCTTCTAATATCAAAGTGACTATTTCAGGATGCCCTAAGATGTGTGGCCTATAAGTCTGTCTTTATCTATATTTTTTCAAATGCTTCTTCCTTCATCAATTTGCTGCAATGTATCTTCATTTATCACTTTATCCACTCATCTCATTTTTAACATTCTCACAAAGGACCACATTTTAAAAGCTTCTAATTTTTCTTCTCAGGTGCTCCAATCGTTCAAGTTCCACTTCCTGTCTATCTCAGGAGCCTTTCTTCCAATCAAATCCTTTAATGCTCTATTAAATTCAAATCTCATTATTATATCTTCGACTTCCTCATAACACTAGTTTCTAATTCATTTCCTTTGTATAATTCTTCAATATATTCCACCCACCTATCAACTCTTTTTTTGTATTATATATCGGTGTACCACCTTTATTTAACACATTATTAGATTTTAACTTATGTACCTTAAAATTCTTAAATTTTATGTTCCTTAAAATTCTGTACGCTTCATCTATTTTACCAATGATCATTTCTCTTTCCGCTTTTGAACACTTTTCTTTAATCCACTCTTCTTTCACTAATTTGCACTTTCTGTTTATAGTATTTCTTAATTGTCAATAGGTCCTTTTACCTTCTTCTTCACTAGCATTCTTATACTTTCTACATTCATCCATCAGCTGTAATATATTCTCTGATATCCAAGGTTTTCTACCAGTTCTCTTTGTTCTGCCTAAGTTCACTTCTGATGATTTAAGAACTTACTTTTTTAACATCCTTTCATTCTTCTTCTATATTTTCTATCTTATCTTTTCTCTCAGACCTTTTGGGATGTCCTCCTCAAAAATTTTTTTTAACTCCTCTTCCTCAAGCTTCTCTAAATTCCACTGATTCATCTGAAATCTTTTCTTCAGGTTTATAAACCCAATCTATATTTCATTATCACTAAATTATGGTCACTATCAATGTCTGCTTTTTGATATGCTTTACAGTCTACAAGTTGATTTCTAAATCTTTGTATAATCAAGTTATAATCTAATACCTTGCAGTATCGCCCAGCTTTTTCTATTTGTATATTCTTCTATTAATGATTTCTAAACTGGGTGTTGGCAATTACAAAATTATATTTCATGTAAAACTCAATAAGTTGGTTCCCTTTGACATTTCTTTCCCCTAGTCCATATTCACCCACAATATTTCCTTCCTTGTCTTTTCTGATGCTTGCATTCCAGACTTCAACTATTATTAAATTTTTATCCCCATTTATGAGTTTAATTGCTTCATCAATTCAATATCTCCAGAAACATGTTTATCAATGTTTACCTTTTGGAATATTTTACCAAGGAAGGTGCCTTCATCTTTGTTACATGAAAATGTAGAGAACTACATTTTCTTGGGGAAAAAACAGCTGTATTTTCCATTGCTTTCAGCTGTGCAGCATTCATAAGATTGACTGATGTTGATATGGTCGTTTAAGTCTTCATGACCTATGTTCTTGAAAGCTACTGAAAGAGCTGCTGTCCTCTTTCAGGAATTTTACAATTCCAGCCTCAGCCTGGAATTTGGCCTTTCCAAGAGCCAGCCTACGTCTCTCAACAGATACCACTCAGATATGATTGCACCTTTAATCCAGCTACTCTGTATCAGTGAGCACTCAAACCTCCTCACCATTAGCAAAGTGTCATGGTTCATTGAGGGGGAAACAATAATTTACACCCCACAATAACTATAAAGCATAAAATACAGAAATTTATTTGAAGGTGTTTCTAAGCATATAATAATAACTTCAGACTTTTGTTACGTAATATCAGTTAAAGAGAAAGTAGGCCTATAACAGGCTTACAATAGAGTCCCTCATCAGACTGCTTACCATTTTCGCTCCATCACTCACATTTCATTACAGTAAGTTTATAAGTTTTGTGAGCATAGTTTTTATGCAGGTTAGATGAGGAAACTATACTGCTGCATCACTAGTGTAGAGTAAAATACACATATATGCTCATCTGAGTATATGCATGCCTGTATCTGTCTGCAAGCAGCAGAAGACCATCTCTGGTATAAAGTAAATGATGAAAAGGAAACCATTCCTCCCCCCACCCTATATACTACCAATATACCCAGTCTCATCAACAACAAAAAATACCAAGAGGCAAGCAAAAGGGCACTGCGCATCAATCAATTACACTTATAAAACTTAGATCTTACTGTACTTATGATGTTCAGTATTCATGTGGTTATAACAGCTTATATGTGTATACAAGTATAAACTCGGACATCTAATCGATGGGTCTATATTTTAGTCTTTAATTTTTTTGATGAGTAAGTATGAAACATAAATATTCTGATTTGAAAAAGTTAAAAAATTAAAATCAGATCATAAATTACACTATGTACTTTATAGTGCAGTTCAGTATTGAAATTAAAAAGTTAGACCAAAATTACAAAAGTAAAGAGTCCTGAAATTTTGTAATAAATAATTAATGTACATTTAAAACTATTCTGATGCTTAAGCAGTTCAGATAATCTAGTTGTTCAGTTAATTGAATCTGAACAAACAGCGTTATATTATAAATAAATCTCAGATAATGGCAGATATCAAAGATCTCATTAGAAGGATCTTCTTTATTTTCCTTTCCTGTTTAGCCTCTGGAACTACCATATCAGAAGGCTGTAAGTAAAATTTATTTTTAAATATAAATTAGCCTTGATAACATACAGTATAAATAATAATATAGCACTTATGTGGGTTATATAAAAAGAAAATTATATGTCACATTATTCAATACTTAGCTATAAAATACACTAATAGTAAATTTGTGTATTTTTATAATGCTTATGTTTTTTTCTTTTTGATTTCAGTGTAAATATACTTGGTTCCAACCTTTTGATTTGTGCAGAGTCAAGCGACATGCATTTGAAGTTAGTAATGGAAAGAAATTTTATTTCAGATGTACCATCTGCACCAGACGCATCATTTATCCTAAAGGTACTATTTCTTTTGAATGCTCTAAGTGTGGAAAGAAAGAATGGGAACAAATTGCTTTGATGTCGATCGGTATGTATTTTCTTACATTCACATTATTTTTATTTAACATTGTATGTTTGTATAATTGTTTGTGTTTATAAATTAAAAAAAAAAAATTAGTTTTCACTTCTTAATTAATAGTTATCAATACTATTTACTTTAAAATATCTATAAAATGTATCAGAAGGCAGAATAGAACAGCCATGCACTTAGAGGGAGAGATCTTTTTCAAATGTTATTATAGATTATATTGTATAATCCATTTGATTTTTATTTTGTATTATTGTTCTGATCATAATTTTTTCATAATCTTCCTTCACCCTTTCAGTAAAATATAGTATCCCTTTTTTATCTGTGCAATAATACAGCTACTGCCCCTGATGTAAGCCATAGAACATAATTACAATAATGATTTAATCTGAATATATTTTCAAACAATTTAACCAGATGATATAATGGAATGTCTCGTACGTATGCCGTAATTGTGGTTTTTAGTTCGTCAATCGTGCGTGGTTTGTTGCAATATAACCCACCCCCTGGGCCAACGGTCGGTGATATCAAAAACGTTTACGTAGATAAGTTTTAGGCCCTTATCCAAAGAATAATAGGAACTTAAATGAATTCGAAAATAGAAATTTGATAAATGTGATTTAAAATTTTTGTTTTGTTTACATTTCATCTTTTAAGATATACTTTACATCTTAAATTCTGCATCTACAACAGATCAATTAAGAATTTTATAGACACATTTGATTATTCATAATCAACATATTTTTTTTATTAATAATAGTTTTCCTAATAACAATAATAAAAACATTAAAAATGTTAAACATTTAAAATTACGAATATTTAAGTACATCAGTTAAACAGGTAATAGTGATAAGATTAATTATAGTGCGTCATGTGAATAAAAGTAAAAATGCGAGTTATTCTTATTCCGTACAGATAAAAATTTTGTTCTGAATAAAATAAGTATAACTTTTTTTTTTAATATGGTTGAAGTTGGTTTTTTCCAGAATTTAAGGCACCCATAATAAAAGCAGAAAATTATGGAAGATAAATATAGTTTTTAAATCTATTCCCTAAATAACAAAATTATACAAATTCTGGTCTATTACGTTCTGCTATATTAAGTACAATTGCATTCCTTTTACTGTTCTTTACTATTGAAATTGAATATCTACTCTAGAAACGAATCTATATAACTCATTAATTCCTGTAAATAATTTGTAAATTTAGATTAAAAAAATAGTTATCAGCAGATCTTAACATTTTTATTTATTTCCAGTAGCTTTAAATTTTATCAGATTCTTTAACGCTTCTTTATGAGTATATTAAAAAGCAAAAGTTGATTGGTCAGCCATTATTTTATTTATTTACATACTGTATAACGAAGTTTAGTCCTTTATTTCCATACTTTTTCTCGTTCGATTTATTGTTGTTGTCAGTTCAATTTATTTACTTTTTGTCAGTTGTGTTTATTATTTAATACCTTTTAGTAATCATTGTGAAAAATTCATGATTTGAAAACTTATGGATATATCGTAATTAATGTACCGAGCCAAATAAGGAAAGTAAACATTTCAATTTATTTAATTGGCGTATACCAATCTAAACTTACAGATTTCTCAAGCGCTTGAGTTCCTCAAGAGACTTTCTGTCGTGTGGATCATACAGCAATTTTCTGGGATCCAGACAACTAATGCTAGACTCTCCAGTTGCCTCATGCGATTCAGTGCTATGTAAGCCTGGCTCTTGGCATGATGTGAGTGTTCAGATCTTCGACGGCTCTATCTGGGGTAGTCCCTAGTAGTTTATGCACTGTCACAGCTTAGCACAATATTAGTGGCAGCATACGCTTTGCCCAGTCCCCCTAAAGCATCAAATTCGACAATAGTGGCGCCGATCCTCAATGCGATGCTGACAGCATTACCTCTAATTGTACTATCATCAAAAAATTTACAAAGACCGTTTGTGGGAGCTCATCAGACTCAAGCTGGTCTCACCTTAGTGTAGGTCACTCGATTTTTCTGAGTATATCAGTAAATGTTTGTTCTGGTTTGTTCCATTGTGATTCTGTATTATACTAGCAAATTGAATTTTGAAAATACCGTTTGAATTTTGAAAACTGGAAGATTGGTTGCAAAGATATAACAACTTTTCCGAATAACCGCAATCTGTTAGATCGAGAGTGTACCTGACGCATGCATAAGTTAGCATTTCAATGGCTAACTATTTGTTAGTAGAACTAACAAATACCACGTTTGAATTTTCAAAATCGGACGATTGTTTGCTGTTATTATTACAGCACCTGATTGCACCTCCCAAAACTTTTTAAATTTATTTAATATTATTTTATTTAACGTAATTTAGTTCTATTATTTTTGTAATATTATTCATTCGATTGATTTGAATAATTCAGTTCAAACCCAGCTAACAGTGATAGAGACTCACAGTTTACAGTTCATTAAGTCAATTCATAAAAGTTTGTGCTTCAACCAACAAATCTCCATTAGTAAATATATATATATTTATAAATATATATAAATAAATATATATATATATAAATATATATAAATAAATATAAATATAATATTTATAAACATAATATTATATTTATAAATATATATATAAATAAATATATATATATAAATAAATAATATATATAAATAAATATATATATATAAATATATATAAATAAATATAAATATAATATTTATAAATATAATATTATATTTATAAATATATTTATTTAATATTATAAATATAATATAATATTTATAAATATATATATATTTATATAGCCTATGACAATCCGAGTAACGTAAGGATTCCTACGCAAGGTCATACATCTAAATCGGTTTGCCGTTGAGCTGCTACGGTAGCACAAACATATATACATACATACACCCTAAAGACGTTATACACCTTTTTCGACAGTTGTATAATAATAGAACCTTATACAAAATGATTCATGAAGAATATTTCATGAACTTTCAGGACATTTTCTATTAGTGAAAATAAAGAAGAAGGTTCATGCAAAGTTCAAGAAAATTTGACAAAGCTTGTAGAAAATCTTTTTCTGAGTAAACTTTTCTGAATAAAGTCCACAGAAACTAAATACAAACGTAAGGGTTTTGAAGTGTATTTAAAACAAAACATAACAAAATGTGGCAGATTTTAACTAGTATTAAATAAAACAAAATTTCCAATAATTCAGAAAATTAATTTTCAGAATAAAATTCTCTCTGAGTATTGTTTAAAACTTTTTATGTGTTTATTAACCATTTATAAAGTTATTTTATGTCAAACATAAAATAGTATATTTTTTTACCACAATCTTTTACACCGGATTTCTCAAAAACTACTAAAAATACAATTGTGGGAGCTATTTTTTTTTCAAATTCAGGTTAGATTTCATACAAAAATCCATTAAATTTATCCCTTAAATTCGGTCCCGAGAATTATAGTCTGGCTTAATTATACCGAAGGCGCAGAATCAGAGCGAAGTCTTTCGACAGCTGACACTCAATAACAAAACGTTTCCGAATCTATGTTTATTCGAACTTCATTCTTCATTTCCACCTGTGGAACATGTTCTGAAAGTTTGTTATATTCTTCATGAATCACTCTGTATAAAATATTTTTTCTCATAAAATATTCTTTTATGAAATTCATAAAAAATTTCATCTAGTACATGAGATGAAGCACTGAAATTCCTCTCTTCTTTGTTACATAACAATTTTCTTTTTAATATTTTACGAAAAGAAGTTACTTTTAAGTTATTGCTCCTTAAAAAATTTTATTGTTTCATCAGGCACAAAATCAACCAATCTATTTGTTGCTTTGCGTTTATCACAAGTATAATTTAATCCATGCAAATTAATTACTTTATTAATTATTTAAATACTTTATTTGAATGAATCAATCAGTAGATTGTGTGAAACTATAATGTTATTTTTAATATTGTAATATAACTGATATAATAATTCAGCCATAGCTTTTCATTAATTGTTACCTAATTGTGATTTTTTTTTTCCAGTATAAAGAGTACAGTAGTGGATGAATCTGATTAATTTATTCCAATGTCAATGGAACTGATGAAGACAAAAAAAAAACAGAATTTAAATTTTTGTTTAAATACTAAATGTTCTTTTTGTGTAAAACAAATATAATGTAATTAAAAATCGGTAAATTTAATATTATGATTTGTTGTAAATATAAAAGTACCTGTGTGTATAAAAAGTAATTGTCTCCTCATAAATACAATATTAATAATATTTTTCAAAAAGTATTTGCCAACATTTTTGTTTATTTCAGTTCTATTCAATGCTCCTACATTAGCCACAATCATATTTCTCCTATTTTACATACAAAGGATGAGCAACATAAAACCGAACCCATAACGTAATGGTCGCAGAATCTGTAGTTATGTTGGAATAAAATTTTATGAATGATACCGATAAATTAAATAAGATAAACATAAAACGTAATATAAATGTTGCATTTATTTACCTTATTGTTACAAAAAATGTTCAAAATGACAACCCTGGGCATCAATACACTTTTGTGCTGGACTAATCATATTGAGAGTCGTCTGATGCAAAACACTGTGGTCAGTTGTGTTGATTTCTTGTTGAATGTTCACCTTTACTTCATCAATATTGTGGGAATTAGAAGCATAATGTGAAAGGTGCATGAACGCGATTAAGTTTTTCAAATCAAATCATTTTTATTCTTTCAACTATTACAATAAACAATACATAACATTTTTTTTTTATACAAACAGTGACCTTATTAAGCACTTAATATACATATTATTATAAGAAATATAAAATAA
>JAAAKQ030280239.1:0-10467 GCA_010016005.3 Zanna intricata | reverse complement strand
GACTGGCACTGGATAGGGAATCTTGGAGAGCTGCATCAAACCAGTCAAATGACTGAAGACAAAAAAAAAAAAAATATGTTCACAACTACAGAACAGATTACAATATATTACTAAATAAATATTAAATTTATTTAGCTATATATATATATAAAAAAAAAAAAAAAAGGTAAAGATGCTACGATTTGCTGACGATATAGTAATACTAACAGAAAGTAAAAAAAGATTTAGGAGAAACTTTGAATGGTATGGATGAAGTCCTACGCAAAAATGACCACATGAAAATAAACAAGAAAAAAAACGAAAGTAATGAAATATAGTAAAAATAATTTAGATGGACCAATGAATATAAAAATAGGAAGAGAAAAGATTACTGAGGTAGAAGAATTTTGTTATTTGGAAACTAGAATTACTAAAAATGGACGAAGAAGAAGCGATATAAAATGCCGAAAAGCACAGGCAAAACGAGCTTTCAGTCAGAAATATAATTTTCACTTTCAAAAGGATTATAATATATAATTTCAAACGGATTTAGTGGAATAAATTCTACTAAATCCTTTTTAAGAAATTATAGAAATTTACAAAAGATGTTTATACATATACATATTTTAGTAATTTTATAAAATAAATTACAAGTAATTATAGTAAAATTACTTGTAATTTAAATTTTTAATTAGTACAAAAGATAAAAATTGTTTAAATCTGATGTGGATGCTTCATGACTTCCTTGTACGTCTATTAAATTACACATGCACATTTAAAAAAAAAAAAAAAAAAAATGAAAAGTACAAAAATATTTATTTCATTATTAAGTTCTAATATTTTTTTTTCTTATATTGTTATTATTGAATTATTATTTATCTTATTTTTTTTTTTACAGTCAGATTTTAATAATTATTAATAAATCAATATATTTAATTTAAAAAAAAAAATTAAAAGGAAATGAAGTCTTATTCTAAATGAGGTGTACCCTTGTAAGATCCAAATGTTTTATTATTTAAAATTTTATTTGGCTATAACTCTGGAACCAATGAAAATAAGTACCACTTATGATATATATATATATATATTGAAAACCTCTCAATGAGGGCTTATTATTCCAAAACTTAAGAATTCAATTTTTTTTTGGAATTTGGACTTTGTCGGACTTTTTTGGTTGAATCAATTGCAATCAAAAGGGGAAGTGCGTAACTAGATGTTACAAAAGTCTTAAATTCAAAATTTCAACATCCTATAGCTAATCTATTCGTTTGTCTGTTATACCAGATACGTACATACATCACACAGAAACTAGAAAAAATGAATTCAGGGTTGTTGAAAATGGATATTTCCATTAAAATATAAAAACTGAAATTTTTCTCGATCAGGATATATTTTTTAGTTTGTACAAGGAAGTAAACGACTTAAAAAAAAAAATTCATTAGTTTCTTTAATATGTGATAATTACTAATACAGGATAATTAAAGCCGGCCTCCGTGGCTGAGTGGTATCGTCTCAGCCTTTCATCCGGAGGTCCCGGGTTCGAATCCTGGTCAGGCATGGCATTTTTCACACACGCTACAATTCATTCATCTCATCCCTCTGAAGAAATACCTTAACGGTTGTTAAGGTACAAAAAAAAAAAAAAAAAAAAAAAAAGGATAATTAAAGATATAATGATTAAAAATCGGTTCAGTCGTTGCAGTGCTACAGTGGAAAAATCAAACCCGCCATTTTTAAAAAAATATATTACATACCTTTTTGTTTAGTCGTGTGAAAACAATAATGAGACAGCAATTTCAGGCGTATGAGATTTTCGAATCATTCATAAAGAAGCATTAGGTTGAAATTTATTCAAAAACGGTTATAGAACGTTTGGTCCATTTACGGTTAGTCCAATATCCATTAATTATTTATATATATAATATAATATATAATACATATATATATATATATAATTATTTAGTATATATTATTTGTTGATCGTACTTATAGTCTATTCTAGGTAATGTCCATTTACCATATTGTCCATTAGAAGAGACCTTTAAAGTTCATCGAATATCTATGTAGTCCATTTACTGAGATAAATAAAAAAAGAAAAATACATATATTTTTTTATTTTAATTTACTTAAACCTTCTTTTTCTCTTTTTTCTGTTTACCCTTCGGAACTACCGTAAGGTATTATTTCAGACGATGAATTAGGATGATATGTATGAAAATGAATGAAGTCTTATACAATCTCAAGTCGACCATTCCTGAGAAGTATGATTAATTGAAACCCAACCACCAAAGAACACCGGTATCCATGATCTAGTATTCAAATCCGTAAAAAAAATAACTATCTTTACTAGGATTTACACCTTAGAACTCTCGACTTCGAATTTAGCTGATTTGTAGTGTTGTGTTAACCACTAGACCATCCTGATGGACACTCTTATATTGTTAAATATACTAAAAAGTAGAAAATAGAAAGTATGTAAAATAAATATTTAAAAGACCACTTTTAAATGAAACTTATTAAAATGTAAAAAATAATTTTAGGACGGTATCTCAGAATGGACTTAACAACAAACTTTTATTGTGATATGTAAGATTACGTAAAAAACCACTCTTGAAAAATGTGATTAATTGAAACCCAACCACTAAAGAACAACGGTATCTAGTATTCAAATCAGCTGATTTGCGATGTATTAACGAACAAACTAGCCCGGTGGACTAATTTTTCCTAAAACTACTTTTAATTAATAAATTTACACCTTAATTAACGGCCTAAAAATTTCAGTATGGCTGCATTGTAATTGAGGAACTAAAATCCGGGCGAAAAATTTCGCTAGCTGTAACTCCCTAACGAAGAGATTCTGGACCTATGTTCATATGAACCTTTTTTTTTAATTTTTTTATGTAAATTCACCTCCCGAAGTTTCTCCGTTTCTTCCTGATCTACTCTGTGTATATATATATATATATGTGCATGCAATTGTTCAATTTTTGACAGCTAAATATATTAATTAACTTACTTTTACATAGATATATATTTTTAAATCGATTACTCCTTAAATAATTGGAGTTAGAAATAATTTTATTGTTATTTTTTTTTTAATAAAAAACTAATATTATCCTGAGTAACTGATGTATTACTTTGGTAAAAAAAAATTATTATTTTCATTAAAGGGTTTTTTTTTTTTTTTTTTTTTTTTTTTTTTTAGAATTCATATTAAAAAAATGATAAATTACCATAATAATTATAAAAAAATATAATTTCCATATACATTACGTGTAATATTTTACACCATTAAGAACAAAAAAAATAATAAATAAATAATACGTACACACGAAAGAACTTATACTCGTATTAGATATAACACGTTATCACGCAACATACCGTTGACGAAGACTGAACAACGCCAACTACATCCTTTAAGCTTCAGTGTACGTATTTCGTATAACTTGCGCTTAAACTCTAAACTAAAATGCGCATGTCTGATTTTACCAAACGTACCCCTAACAACAACAACCCTTCTATTAATACTAAAACTCTTAAGGTAAGTTAACCACTAACCCCCTCCCACAACAAACAAACTGTTAGAATGTAAATAAAAAAGCGCTTAGAATTTTTATATAGGTTAAATATTATCCAATTTAAATTAGTACTTTTCCTAAACAGGTCTACAAATAAAGGATCACGCACATATCATTTCAGTTCCTTTCTAATTCTCCCCTCTTTCTCTTCCAAAATTCATTCATTCCCTATGCTCTATTTGTCGTTTTTCTGTCCAGTAAAACGTTTTCTTTCCTTGTTTGGATTCACAAGGATTTTTATTCCGTGGATTTTTTCGCAGATAATTTTTTATATCTATATTTTTTTTATATAGGTCTTCCTTTATTTGTTTTATAAAAGGGGAGAAATTTAATATTTCAAAAATTTACCAAAACGTTTTTATTCAATCAATATTAACTGGAATTAAATGTCCCATAAAATTTAATCCTCTTTATCAAATTATAATTTTAAAAATCTTCAATGGTTTTACTTTCGTAAAATTCTTTATTTGACTTCACTCTGTGTCCGTCTTGTATTTTTCCTTTAATTTAACGTTCTTAAAATTTTCTTTTAACTTTTAGATAGAATTCATAAGAAAGGAGCTTTCTTATGAAAGCTACCACTCCACCACGGAGGCCGGAGCGGCCTCCGTGGTGGAGTGGTAGCGTCTCTTCCTTTCATCCGGAGGTCCCGGGTTTGAATCCCGGTCAGGCATGGCATTTTTCACACACGCTACAATTCATTCATCTCATCCTCTGAAGATATACTTAATTGTGATTCCTGAGATTAAACAAAAAAGAAAAAAAAGCTACCTATTGTAACGGGTATCATGATTGAACTTCCGGAAAATTTCGACATATTTTTGCGTTTTACATTCCCTAGACCCCAAAATCACCGTCAGTTCAAAAGTTTATGTATAAATTTATATGTATATTTCACTTTTTGTGGACACAATAATTTCCGTAATTTTGCGTTAATCACTTTCAAATTGATACATAAAATAAAATGACCTGAAATTTCGGTCTAGTTCGTTTATGGAAGAAATCGGACATGGGGGAGAAAACGTGGGAGGGGGGACTTTTTCGAAATGCAAATATAATATAACTTTGTTATTAAGTAAAATATCGAATTCGTTTACAGTTCCTACAACTCTTTAGATAGAGGACTTTCTAAGTAAAGTTTTTTGATATCTCCGACGATCGATCCATCGAGTGGAAAAAATAAAATTTTGAAGACAAAAAGAATCATATATTCCTTAATAAGCATACTATTGAATCGATTTAAAGTGGTTGTTAGTCATCTAAAAATTACCTAAAACTTATGTTTGAAACCATTTTTCATATGACCAACCTTTACGGTAAGGGATAACCAAAATATTGCCGGAATTGTAAGAAAATAGGGCTTGTCATATGCTAAACATGAGAAACAATTTTTCACATGCAACCATTATCGTATTGAGTAAATTTGAAGTTTTGCAAAACTTTTAAGGTGGAAACCTTATTTATCCCCTATTTTTCTTTTAACCTCTGGAACCACCGTATATCTTCAGAGAATGAGATGAATGATTTGTAGCGTATATGAATATGCCATGCCTGACCGAGACTCGAACCCGGGATCTCAGGATGAAAGACCAAGACGCCACCATTCGCGCCACAAAGGCCGGCTTTATCTCCTACTTAGCAACGGTGTAATCTACCTCCGCCTTCCGGCGTACCGAAAGGGATTTTTTAAAAGGGATTCTGGATTTGTTATATTCTAGATGCAAACATCCTATTGACAGGACGTTTTATTTTGCTTAACGTATAATCTATTTTAGTCGGTTGGACGAAGCCACAAAGGGAATGTTGCTGTGTGTGAGTATATATATATATATATAAAAACGGAAGTAAACTAGTCCCCCCCATCCGAACGGGGGAATCCCGGAATTTTTTACCAAGGAAGCGCCTCCATCTTTGGTTTTGAAATTGCAGAGAACTACATTTTCTTAGTGAAAATATAGCTGTAGTTTTCCATTGCTTTCAGCTGCGCAGTACTCAAAAGATTGAGTTATGTTGCTATGGCCGTTTAAGTCCTCCTAACCTATGCCCTTAACAACTACTAAGAGAGCTGCTGCCCTCTTTCAGAAATCATTACTTAGTCTGACTCTCAACAGATACCTCTCAGACATGGTTGCACCTTCGGTCCAGCTACTCTGTTTCACTGAGCACACAATCCCTCTAAACCATCGGCAAGGTCTTATGATTCGTAGAGAGAAGTTTTATCGAATAAATTTATTTAAAAAAAAAAATATAGTTATTAAGCATAACTTTGCTTATTTACTTTTATTATATTTAAATAAATGTTCGAAATGTCTTCCACCTGTTGTTTCAAAAGTATGTCAACACTTTCACAAATATGACGTGGGCGGCTGATCCACGGCGTCGTCCCGCTGCACAATAATGCAGGTCCACATGTTGCTGGTCCGACACGTTATTTACTGAGAACAGTTGGATGGGAGAATTACGATTATTTGCCATATAGTCCAGTCTTAGCTCCTTCTGATTAAAATTTGTTGGGAAAATCCTAAGAATTTTTTAATGATAAGCAATTTTTGTCTTGCGATGAACTTAAAAATGGTTTTAATCAATCAATGTCTAAATAAACTGACGGCAGGGGAATACGACGAGAGTATATTGAAGCTGGTGTATCGCTACGATAAATGTCATATTTTTCGAGCGAAGCTGAAATTGTGAAATCTAAAAAACAGTTTGGTTAATACACTGTATTAACCAAACTGTAACTCTTCCAGCCTCCGTGGCGCGAGTGGTAGCGTCTCGGCCTGTCATCCAGAGTTCCCGGGTTCGAATCCCGATCAGGCATGGCATCTTTCACACACGCTACAATCCATTCATCTCATCCTCTGAAGATATATCATAACGGTTGTTCCGGAGGTTAAAGAAAAAAAAAAGGACAAGAAAAAAAAAACGGAAAATCTGTTAAAATAACAATTCACTGATAGCTTCTTTTTTTTTTTTTTTTTTTGTAAATTAAACAAGATTAATTTTATTATTCTCACAAGCCTGAATTTAATAAACACAAAGGGACTCAAGGGCCAGAGCTCCCCTATCTAGACGGGAAGCGCGAGTAAAGCGAGCTGTAACCGGCTAAATATCCGTGACCGCGACGGGAAACACAAGTAATCATATAACATGGACGAAGCCACGAAGGGAATGCTACTGTGTGTGGGTATATATATATATATATAAGTGTAAATGTATATGTGAATGTTGACCTAAAATTAATTAAAAGTAAAAAAATAAAAAATAAAAACAGAAATATAAAATTAACGTCATTTAGCTAACAATGGAGTAGTGTTACGTGCATTTCTCCTATTAAGTACAACATTGCGTGTTTTTTAATATTTAAAAAATAATAAAAATGGATGTACAGAAAAAAAAAATTATCATTAATCAGAAAATTACATGTAAACAGATCTCTAACCTGCTTGTATTTATGTATTGTTAATTTTAAAAAAAATAAATAAAAAAAATTATAAAGAATTTGTTTGAAATACAATTTATTGATGACTTATATGTTAACTACGCGGTCAGGGCTTGCTTTGCTCACTATTCCCGTCTAGCTAAGATCCCTACTGTGTTTTCTATCTTCATGATAAGAAATAATACAAATAAATAATAATTAAAGCCTATTCTGACTATAAAATCTATAAATTTTATTGTAATTTCTTCAGAAAAACAGTTTTGTCAATAAAAAATTCGTAACTTTGAATGAAATGAAATATGCGGGTTACTGAATTATCGGCCCTGATCTCAAAGATAGTTTTTTTTTTGCCTCCAGGAGTACCGTTAGGTATTTCTTCAGAGGATGTAGATGAATGATTTATAGCGTGTGAAAATTCTATGTCTGGGAGTCAAACCCGGGAAATCCAGATTAAATGCCAACACGCTACCATTCGCGCCACTGAGGCCGGCTAGGTATTTATAACCGGTTACCGGTAATTTGTACGGGTAAAAATTTATTTTCTTCCGTTCTTAACGTTACTCCATCAATCAACACGAGGAGATGACGCTACTTCGTTTCTTATTTATTTTTTTATCTCATATTTCTTACTTTGTGCTCTAGTAGTGGTAATATGGCCCTTTGGTTGAGCCGATTCACAGTACACCATCATACCTTTAAAAGTTACTTTTTTAGATAACCAAACAAGATTAAATAATATTAACAATTAGTGAAACTCCAACTTACCAGCACATTTGAGATAAACATGAAACATTGATGAACACATTGAAAAATGTTATACATGACCGATTGTATATAGGTCAACTATAGACTAAAATACTATTGGATCGATTTACGCGCGTGTTTTTCCAAAATGGTCCGCGTTGTTCGGAGGAGGTTTAAAGCTATAAAAATCCTCCATCTGACTGTAGAAAGAATGTTAACGGGTATCTTGAACCGACTACTTTATAATTTATAGAATACTTTGAATTAAATCCGATAGGTCACTACCTATCGGATTATTGTTATTTTGACAATTGGATTTATTTACATTCTGACTTTTACAAAGCGAAAGGTTAAATGTTATTGAAAGTTACATAATTCGAAGTCGAGAGTTCTAAAGTTCAAATCCTAGTAAAGGTAGTTATTTTTATACGGATTTGAATACTAGATCGTGGATACCGGTGTTCTTTGGTGGTTAGGTTTCAATTAACCATACTTTTCAGGAGTGGTCGACCTGAGTTTGTATAAGACTACACTTTATTCACACTCATACATATCCCCCTCATTCATCCTCTGGAGTAATTACCTTACGACAGTTTCGGAAGCTAAACAGAAAGAGAGAGAGGGATTCTTGGAGAGCTGCATTAAACCAGTAAAATAACTGAAGACAAATAAAAAATTATTAATATCTTCTATTTGTCTTTGAAATTCTATTGACAGGTCTTTTATAAAGACCTTTCCCTGTTTTCCTGCTTAGCCTCTGGAACCGCCGTTAAGATATTATTACAGAGGATGATATGTATGAGTATAAATGAAGTGTATTCTTGTACAGTTTCGGGTTACCGTTCCTGACATGTGTGATTAATTGAAATCCAACCACCAAAGAACACCGGTATCCACGATTTAGTATTCAAATCCATATAAAAGTAATTAACTCCTTCACTAGGATTTGAATCTTAAAACTTTCGTTTTCGAAATCAGTTGATTTGCGATGTTGCGTTAACCACTAGACCAGCCCGATGGGTTTGATGTTATATATTTTACATGGACATTTCATTTCAAATTATCTTCCAATATTATTCCGAGATATCTTATTGTCGTGACTTAGTCGATTCACTGACAATGGCAGTTATATTATTTAACGAGTCACTATTATTTACTGAACATGTACGTTCAGTAAATTTTATAGATTATTTATTTATCGTTTATAGATATTTATGTATGTTTGTTCCACCATAGCAATTGCTCAAAACAACTGTAATAAATGTTGGCCTTAATATTGTGCGTTTATATATATATATGTATGTATCTATTTTGACTACTAGATCGTGGATACCGGTGTTTTTTTATTGTTGGGTTTCAATTAACCACACTTCTCATGAATTGTCGACCTGAGATTGTACAAGACTACACTTCATTTTCCATTCATACATATTATCCTCATTCATCCTCTGGAGTTAATACCTTACGGTAGTTCCGGAGGCTAAACAGAAAAAGACAGAAAGTTACAAAATGTTTTGTGAATTTCTTAATGTTCAGTATTTAACTGCGATAATTTTGCAGCCAAATCTCTTTTTGTTAAATATTTTTTTCACACGAAAACTGTGTTTAGACAACGATTTGAATTAAATGCGGTAGGTAGTGTTGTTTTGACAGTTAGATTTATTTACATTTTGTGAAAATTTAAATTTTATTTAAATACGTGTGAAAAAAAATGGACCCGCTAAATGGCGTTGGGATTGAGATATTTCGAAAAATTATGGAGCGATTTCGCTTATATTCAGAATATGTGAGTATTCAGAATATACTCTACATTAGTTACGTGAAAAGAAACATTTTTGTAAAAACTATACCCAATAGCTGGCGCTGAAGTAGAGATATTTACGAAACAAACAAATATACTTTCAGACTTTCTTCTTGTATATATATATATATATATATATATATATATATCAGCGTTTGTATGGTGTCCACTATAGACTAAATAAACTACTGGACCGATTTTAAGGGAAAAAAGAAAAAAGGGATAAATTAAAATTTTATGAAGTTACATAGAGCTCAGTTTTTTTTAATGTTTTATCAGACTTTCAATTGTGTATATATGTATATACACATCTAGCAACAGGAAAGCATTGCCAGGTCTGAATTACATCCGGAAGGTTGTACTGTTTTGACAATTAGATTTATTTACATTCTGAATTTTTTATAGTGAAAGTTTAGTGAAGTAAAATGTTGAAGTCTGATTCTAGCAGATATGTCTTCTCTTGTACAATTCAAATATTTCATTAATTAAAATTTTATTTGGTTATAACTCTGGAACCAATGAAAATAAGTTACCGTTTATGATATATATATAGTTGAAAAGCTCTCAATAAAGGCTTATTACTATCTTCTATTTTGTTTTTTTAACTTCCGGAATCACCGTTAGGTATTGCATCAGAGGATTCAAACCCGTGACCTCCAGATGAAAGGCCAACACGCTACTACTCGCGCCACGGAAGCCGGCAATTTTAAGCAAAAGTTTAAATTTTGTGAAGTTACGTAGAGTTCAGTTTTTTAATGTTTTATCTAACTTTCAAATGTGTTCATTTAATTTATATACATATACAGAGTGTATCAAAACTGCACGGCAATCTCCTGGAAACTGATTCTGTATCTAAAAATAAGAAAAAAGTTTCCAATAAACACATGCCTGAAAACGTTTTGTTAGCGAGTTACGGCTAGCGAAAG